>SKCR01045162.1:0-62974 GCA_019454045.1 Zanthoxylum bungeanum | reverse complement strand
CCAAAACCACTAGTTTAGGAGTATGGGGGGACGACGATACATAACGTCCCCATGCGTCAGATTTTCAGAGACAGATTTTCAGTGACAAATTTTTCAGAGATATGATTTTCAGAAATGATAAGTTTTATGAAAGAGTTTTCAAGAGAATTCAATTTTACATAAAACTTCATAGTTTTACAGACAGAAATAATTCTCAGAAAGGTTTTCCAGAAAAGAGAATTATTTTCAGATAAGAAAATAGTCTTCAGAAATGATCAATTTTCTAGATACGTCTTCGATTTCAGAACCATGGATTTATTATAAAATATTTCAATTTTTGTTTTAAAAACTGTCCACTCACTAGGTCGTTCGATATGATGGGTACTGATGGCAGTCACTAGGGTATTGAGTCCACCAGGTCGAGTACAGAGGTTCAGTTTAGTCAGTGTTAAAGTGGAGTTGCATGTCAGATATTAGAGTTGCATTAGTCATTGTAATAAGTTAAGTCTCCATGACAGAGTTATAAAGTGAAATATTATGGTGTACATGGTTATAAGTATTGAAATACATATTAAGTTGTTGAGTTGGGAAATGGTCTCATGTACGAGTTTGTGTTGAGATGAGATTAGTAGTGATGATCACAGTCAGAAAGTCAAAGGCTCAGAGGGATAGGTCAGCCTATTCCCTACCGGTAGCATCTCCGAGAGGAGGATGCTACACAATGCCAATAGATCATGAGGAAGGGAAGCTCGTATAGACACATTGGTATTCGTTGGAGTGAATACTAATGACTCACAGATGATTCCTAATATTTGGTAGTACACGCCACCGTCGATAGGAATCCCCTCAAGTCGGGTAGCATATGTAATCCTTTAATTATATGATAGCATTGGTTTTGTGTGTGATCATCCACACTTAGATAGCATGTATGTAAGAGACCTTTCATGGTCTGACAACTAGATGTTCGATGGGTATGGACAAATGCACTCTTTAATTCGTACATATCAAGATAGAATATGTCGCCTTGAATGTGTACCATAAGGGGTTTAAGTATCCACGTTTATGAGTCACGATTCTTAAGACTTTGGTCAAAGCCGATCATCTAGGGTTGATCGCATATACATCATAAATAATGTTATGATTAATTATAAAAAATCGTGAATATGTCGACAATATGAGATATACATCTTAGAAACTTGACAGTATAATCTATGTTTCCTAAGCACAACTCGAATAGCCTATGACTGAAGGATTGTTAAACATATATGATGACCTCGACTTATATAGTTCGAAAAGGTCGTTCGTGTTCTTCGTAATTTTGGGGTGGCCGAATTGCGTACATATGAGTTATGGTCATATAACGAACGTGTCTGAATTTAGGGAATCCTATAATATGAAGTATACTCGTTGAGCACTTGGGTAGCCAATCATGTTTAATAATAATTAATATTTGATATAAAAATTATCAATTAAAATAACTAAATGTTATTGGATAACATTAATTATTTACTAGACCAATTGGGATTAATTAGATTAGTCAAATTTATTTAATTGTTAAATAAATAATCATATAAGGGCATTATTATAATTTCATAAATATCTCTACAATTGAGGGATATTTTGGTAATTACAAAATATGTATGTACTTGATTTAATTTGATTAATCAAGTTGTAAGACATAATGATAAGATTACACCTAATATGCATATTTAGACAAATGAGCTTAAGCCTACTAAAAAGTTGATTATACATTAATTAATTAAAAATTAAAAGACAAGCTTAAGTATAATTGATAAGCTTAAGTATAAAATATATGGTTAACCTAATATAATTGTGGGAGAAACTTTTGAAGTTCTCTATAATTTTCAACAAGAGAAGAAGATTTGATCTTTCACCCAACCTTACTAGGTAAAG
The DNA here is from genome assembly GCA_019454045.1 of Zanthoxylum bungeanum. Taxonomy (NCBI): domain Eukaryota; kingdom Viridiplantae; phylum Streptophyta; class Magnoliopsida; order Sapindales; family Rutaceae; genus Zanthoxylum; species Zanthoxylum bungeanum. The sequence goes on along the minus strand of SKCR01045162.1, from coordinate 61,081 downwards.
TTTTCATTAATGATTTGATATCATTAGTAATTTGATATCATTAAGCTTGCTAGGTAAGCTTAATATTTTTCATTAATGATTTGATATCATTAGTGAAGAATACAGTGATGTATTATGTATTTGATGTATAATAATATAGCTTGAAGTTGAAATAAAGTTAAAGATTTGTGTATAATACTTTAGAAGCATAGAAACATTATATGATTGTGATTGAGTCAAAGTTCTGTGTATGTTGGACATGAGATACAAAAGTTGGAGTTTTGGACTCTAGTTAAAAGTTTGGAACTATGGGTATAATTTTAGAATCACTTGACCACTTTAAAGTGACCTAAAATTGTTTAAGGGTTACTTCTTTGTGGGATTAATATTTTGTTTGTATTTTAGATTGAAAGTTATGCATATATGTATTTTGAATATATTTATGTTTTGTAAAATATTTGATATTTTGAAAAATATGATTTTTGTTCTTTAATTATTTTGGATTTGTTTAAAATGTGTTGATATTGATTTTGATGTTAAAAATTAGATTTTGGGATGTATGGAAGTGTTGGGAGAAATTTGGAAGTGATTTGGGTGGAAATTAGATTTTTGATATATGCTTATACAAGTTTCAGTGCGCACAGCTCGCGCAGATTCGCTCGCGGCTGTTTTCTCCGTTTTTGATACTTTCTGATCCCGATCTGTCCCAAATCTCTTCCTATGCACTCATAATGAAATATGGTATCATATTTAATTTAAAAAATACACCGATGTTTTGTATCCACTGGTTTGACCTGTTTCCGCTGCTCGTGGCTCCGATCCGACCCTAGGGGATCCGACCCAACACATTTCTTGTAAGAACTTGAGACAGCTGGAGGTTTTATTTGCTCTGCTTAAGGCATAGTCGGGTGGTTTGGTGGTGTGATTTTCAACGTTTCCAAAAATAATTGAGTTAATTTTCCAATTTATATTTTATTAATTACATAAAATGTCATAATAGTAAATATGTTTCTGTTAAAGTCTATATCGTTATTCTATATTTTTTTCAACTGCTGCATGTCTAGCTTATTAAAAAAATTAAGTTATATTAAACAAAAAATAAAAAAAATACTATTTTATCATTGAAAAGTTAAATTTAGTGCTCATAAAATTAAACAACAGTAATGTTGTAACTCATTTTTAAAAATATAACTAAGTAATTAATAGAAATTTTAAGGATTAAAGGAGAATTTACCCCTTTTATGAAATATACACATAGAAGAGAAGAAAAGCTGGAGTTAACTAGATAGCCAAGCAAAGAGCTTCACAATGCATTAATCCAATAATTTGGCTATCAATTAGATGATTATTTATTTAATCATTGTTTTTGGAAATGTTTAAAATACCGTTGTCAAACCATCTAATTCGGATTTAAACAGAACATCTAAAATCATCATTTGCTTGGTTCATGCATGTAGTTTTCAATGAATTGAAGTTCGTGGTTCTCATTGCATTCTTTCTTGTAATCAATTACCAGGTGGATTGAAAATCTCCATAATGTCCCACTCTGATTTTTCTTATTTCTTTACTTGAAAAGTCTCTGGGCATGGTTTGATGTTGTAGGGCTCAAGATCTCACATTCAGGTCTTGGGTTCGAATCCAATGAGTGTATTTCTTGTAAGAGTGTGGGACAGTTGGGGGTTTACTTGCTCCGTTTAAGCTCAGAATAGGTGATTTGACGGTAAAATTTCCCACAATTTCAAAAAAAAAAGAAAATCACAAAATAATGCATGCATCTTATGTTTGACAGTTTACAGAAGTTAATCTTCTTTTAATATAAGATATTATTATATGATAATGCTAACAATAGGAGAAATTCATTGGTTGCTTAGACTCCGTTTGTTACTAATCAACTCCTTAACCATCATGGAAAAATCAAGGTTCTCATCTGACTCACTCTGATGTGAATTCTTGGCCAGGTGCTTGGACAAAATGACAGCTGCAGCTAAATGCTATATAAAGATTTGAAAAGTGGCTATAAACTATAAATCTTTTAGCAGAGTTGTCGATTACTTCGACCAAATGCATGCATTTTGGCCATTTATGGATGCGTACAATAATCTTCATATGGTTTTTGTCCAGAAATTGCACAATGTCACATCTTGACATCACTCTTGCTTAGTGTTGTTTTTTTTTTTTTTAAATGCATAGACCCAAATCATGAAAATGAAGAACAAAAAGATATGTATATGATGATGTATTATGTATTTGATACATCACATAGTTTGAAGTCGGAATAAAGTTAAAAATTTGTGTATAGATACTTTAGAAGCATAGAAATATAATATGGTTGTAATTGAGTTAAGTTTTGTGTATGTTAGATATTACACACAAAAGTTGGAGTTTTGAACTCTAAATGAAAGTTTGAAATTATGGCTATCATTTTAAAATCAATTGACCATATTTAAGTGACCTAAAATTATTTAAGGGTTATTTTTTTTGTTTATATTTTAAATTCAAAGTTATGCATATATGTATTTTGAATATATTTATGTTTTGAAAAATATGATTTTTGTTCTTTAATTATTTTGGATTTGTTTAAAATGTGTTGATGTTGGTTTGATGTTAAAAATTAGATTTTGGGTGTTTGGAGAAAATTGGAAGTGATTTGGATATAAATTATATTTTTGAAACATGCTGGTACAAGTTTTAGAGTGCACAGGTCGAGCAAATTCGTTCGCGAGCTGTTTTCTCTGTTTTTGATGTTTCTGGACTCTTATCTATCCCAGATTTTTTCCTATGAACTCGTGATAGAATATAGTAACCTATTTAATTTTAAAAAAATACACCCATATTTTGTATCCATTGGCTTGACACGTTTCCGTTGTGTGGGACTTCAATATGACCCTAGGGGATTCGGATCCACCCCAACACACACTATAAGAAAAAGGACATTTAGTGTCCAATCTTTTAGCATCGCAACAAACGGCATCGCAAAATGTTAAATTTAGTGGTCATAAAATTAAACAACAGTAATGTTATAACTAAATTTTAAAAATATATAGATTAACTAAGTAATTAATCGAAATTTTAAGGATTAAAGGAGAATTTACCCCTATTATGAAATATACACATAGAAGAGAAGAAAAGCTGGAGTTAACTACATAGCCAAGCATACGGATGTTCATGGGCTGGGTCGGGTTGGGTCACGCGAGTTGATAAACCTGAATTCGAAAATTGAGTATGTAAATCCGAGCGGGTCGGCAATAATTTTTTTTTATTTATTAAATATTTTGAGACATAAATACTAATTATTTTATATCCCGAAACTTGTCATACATATAAAATTTCAAGACAAAAAAATAATAAACAAATGAAATAATAAATTTTTTAGAAAACTAATAAAAATTTATTTTTCGAGTCGTGTCGAGTTATGTCGTCAAACTCGTGAACCTTCTGCAACAATCGGATCAGGTCAACCCGAAATTAGATAATTTTTTTAGAACCCGCTCGGTTCGGGTCGATTTGAGTCACATTGGGTTGCGATTTGACCTGACCCTATGAACACCCCAAGCCACCAAGCAAAGAGCTTCACAATGCATTAATCCAATAATTTGGCTATCAATTAGATAATTATTTATTTAGTCACCTTTTTTTTTTTAAACGTTGGAAACCCTGCCGTCAAATCACTCAATCCAGATTTCAGCGGAATAGGTAAAATCATTATTTGCTTGGTTCATGCATGTACTTTTCAATGAATTGAAGTTCGTGGTTCTCATTGCATTCTTTCTTGTAATCAATTACCAGGGGGATTGAAAATCTCCATAATGTCCCACTCTGATTTTTCTTTATTTCTTTACTTGAAAAAGTTCCTAAGGGGCGCGATTTGGTAGTGTAGAGCTCAAGATCTCACCTTCAGGTCTTGAGTTCGAATCATGAGAGTGTGTTTCTTGTCTGAGACAATCGGGAATTTTATTTACTCCGCTTAAGCCCGGAATGTGTGATTTGATGACGGAATTTTCAATGATTTAAAAAAAAGTCTTCACAAAATAATGCATGCAGCTCATGTTTGACAGTTTATAGAAGTTAATCTTCTTTTAATATAAGATATTATTATATGATAATGATAACAATATGAGAAATTTATTGGTTGGTTTGGCTTAATTTTTGAGGTTTTTAAGTAGAGTGCTTAGACTCCGTTTGTTACTAATCAACTCAACCATCATGGAAAAATCAAGGTCCTCATCTGACTCACTCTTATGTGAATTCTTGGCCAGGCGCTTGGACACAGTACAATCAACTAAACGACAGCAGCAGCTAAATGCTATATAAAGATTTGAAAAGTGGCTATAAATCTTTTAGCATAGTTGTCGATTACTTCGACCAAATGCATGCATTTTGGCCAATTGTGGATGCGTACAATAATCTTCATATCGTTATTGTCCAGAAATTGCACAATGTCACATCTTGACATCACTCTTGCTTAGTGTTGTTTCTTTTCAAATGCATAATAGACCCAAATCATGAAAATGAAGAACAAGAAGATACATATAGCTGGATTCGCATAAAAAAAGCTAGCAAGAATTTAGCAGCTACTGCTAAAGATTTGATAAGTGTAGACGCTGAATTTCGCCTTCGGCCTACAATCGAGAATTTATATGATGGGGGCGCCATCAATCTTGTAAAAGTAGAAAGAGCGTAGAATAACTACCCACCGGTGTGTTAGACACCATAGGCACTCCGACGCTCAAGTCACATTGGTCTTCATAGTTTGATTGTCGTGAGGGCGATAGGCTTGTGGTTTAGGGAATGATGAATGCTTTGAGAACTCGAGTGTGCGAGAGCCAAAACTCTAGTGTGCGAGAGTCAAAACTCGATTTGTTGAATCAAAGCTTGAGTCCCCCAATCCCTTAGACTCCCTCTCATTTTATAGGCTGTGAAAGTAGCCACTTCACTAGTTTAGATTCTTTAGAATAGTTGGACTCCAATTCCATTTGGAGATAGTAGTGGAGTCGAGATTGAATTAAGAATGTCTGGGTGTCCTAGGACTAAGTGTAATAACAATTATATTTGGATTGGTCCAAATATAATTGTCTCCTTGTTGGAAATGGACTATGACTAACATGGTTTGCGGTTCTTTGGAGACCTTTTAAGTCATATAGGCCTCCTACTTCTGTGGGTATTCGGGCTCATGGGCTCTACATGTGAGTCTTGCGTAAACTCTTTTTCCAGTGATTGGAATTCGTGTGAATTGGGCCTTGGTGGAAGCTCATAATACTATTTTGGGCCAGATGAAAGCCATGACTTGTGTTTTGACGCAAGTCCGACAAGTGAACCTGAGACATAATGACATTTAGCCCGTACAATAAGATTTTTTACCATTTTTTATACTCATTTAATTAACTTGTTTCCTCTATGAATGATCTGATCGAGGATGATAGAGCCACGCCCTAGCTAGCTATCAAGCTCTGCATTCAAAAGGACAATGTTTGGATTGTATCACTATCATTGACCTTTATTTTGTGACTGAAATCGGACGACAAATAAGTGTAATCCTCCACTACCGCAGATCCCTGAAGATTTGCTTGTTTTTTCTTTCTTTCTTTCTTTCTAGGGTTCTGCATGCCTATGTTGATTTCCCCTTAGGATTGGATTTTTGTGAATTGTGAAGATAGCGGATTGGATTTTGTGAATTGTGATATGGTCCCAAGCAATCAAGGTCATTTTATGCATGTTAAAATCACCGAAAAGTTTTCAAGGAGAGTGGCTTGGTAGTGTAGGATTCAGGATCTCACTTTGAGGTCCTGGGTTCGAATCCAGAGAGTGTGTTTCTTGTAAGAGCTTGGGATAATTGGGGATTTTATCTGCTTCGCTTAAATCCGGAAGGATGGTTTGGCAATAAAATTTCCAACGATTTCAAAAAAAAAATCACCAAAACACAGAAAATTTTGGCACCACCATTGAGTCTGACGTAGAAGGGTGCGAGGCCATGCATAAACGTAGAAGTTGTAAGATAGATAGCTATGAAGAACAGAACAGCTAAGCTCAGCCCGATCAGCTATAGAAATAAGTTTACTCATCCAACCCTCAAGCCTAGATTTAATTCTACCACTAAAATATGTAGATGCTGAACTCTGAGATTGCTTTAAAAGATAAGGATCCCAAATAAAGAAAATAAATATCAGAAGTAGTAAAACCCATCGAATCCTCAATAATGCTTCACCGGATAGCAGCATATTTGCCAGAAAAAGCCGACTCTTCTCTTTATTAATCACCCGACCAAAAGTAGTCGCACACTAAGTTACGAGCTCCTTAACGGAAGAGAGAAATATCTTGTCTCCTTTGCAGAAAAGAAAAATATCATCCACATAGAGCACATGGGATGGAGGAGCGCAACCTCTGGGTGCCGGAGAAAATTTACAATACGACAGAAGTACCACGTCATCCGTGTAATAATCCAATAATCCATTGTCACGCGTGCTAAAATATTAAAAAATAACTAAAAATATGTATATTAAATTATACATGTTATTTACTAATTTGTTGGTGATATCACGTCATTCATACCTCCGTTCCACCAAAAAATTACTCCCGGGTGCCGATATAAGCTCGATATCATCTCTTTAATGTTCAAGATTCTTCAATATTGATTAACCACAATCCAAAGACTATTAACTGCCATATATAATAAACTAGAAGCATGTCGACTGCATTTTAATCAAAATGCCGCTTCCCGCTTTAGAAGCCTACTATGTATCATCATAAAAAATAAGAGAATCCAAACACCTCATTAACTAAGCCCTCAAAGAATGAGAATAAGATTCGAAAGTTGAATAATCATACTTAAAGGCCGTGAGAACAAGACATGTAGATTAATAGAACCAAACTCAAAGATTGTGTAAACAAGTCATGTATGCTAATAAAACCAGGTTTGAAAATAAGTAATTATATGAGTTATTTATTCACTTACGTTACTATAAAGAATCGAACTCAAGACCTATTTTATAGAATAAAAGTGCCTTAACCAAGAAAAATACCACTGACAAAATTTTTTCCTTTATGTGATGAAAATTTCCTTTCATCCACTGGACAAATATGATTCAAAATGTTAAAATGAGTGTGATATTAAACATTTATAGATCATTCAATTTTACACTAAAATTTTTATTCAACATTTATGAAATCACTTTAAAAATTACCCAAATTAAATATAGACAAAAACCAGAAGAAATTTCTCTATACAAAGAGTGGAATGCATGAAGGTATATGGTAATGGCATTTATGTTCGCTTGGTGATGTAAGACTCAAGATCTCATCTTAAGATCCTGTGTTTGAATCCAGAGAGTGCGTTTCTTATAAGAGCCTGAGACAACCGATGATTTTATCTGATTCGTTTAAACCCGGAATAGATGGTTTGACAACGGGATTTCTAATGATTCAAAAAAAAAAAAAATTATGTTTGTTCTGGCTGATGAGTTTGGTGACCTGAACCTATCAGCAAGAAGCATGAAACGTATTTGCCGCACAAGGTCCTAATTCAAAGCACGTAAATGGGTTCAAATTTAGGTACATGAACCAAAACCTAGACCTCATTAAATTACTAAAAAAATTATATATATATTAAAAGCTTTTGACTTATGCAGTGAATCTGAAAAAGAGAGGTTAATGAGAATAATACATAAATTAAGTAAACTAGCTATCAACGTCAGACGTCCTGAGCAGTCCTGAGCTAATCTATCCGGGTCGCTCTCTCCATCTCTCCTCTCTAAAAAAACTTAACTTGAGGTGAAACCCTAGCCCCTGCCGCCGCCACCATCTCCTTGGATGGTGGGAGGGGACATCACTCACCCCCCTCTCTTCCCCATATTCTCTTCTCCTTTTTCTTTTTTCTTCTTCCCTGCCACTTTCTGCCTTTGCTTTTCTTCTCTGTTTTTTTCACTTTTCCCCTTTTTCTGTACTCCTCCATTTCTTCCTCCTTTTTTTCTCTCTCCACTCCCCTGTATCTTCACTTTTCTGCTTTTTATTTTCTTTGTTTTTGTATTTTGTGTGGCTTTTGTTACTCAGATCTATTGATATGTCGATCCATTCTAACCATTGTGTTGGTTTATGGTTTCTGTTTTTTCGCAGGAATAATTATATTTTTGTCAACATATAAAAGATTAGGAATGAGCTAAATGAGTAGATCTAGTGATGAAGACGAGAGCCTTGTAGTACCTCCCGATATACCTCTAGTTGATCTATTAATTATATTGTACTAGATTAATTATGCGCGGTTCTAAAAGTTGTATTTACAATTAATAGATATATTATATTGTTTCACTTCTAATTAGGGATATGTAGTTACCGACTTTGCACTGAGAGTGAGATAGGGAAACCAGACTGGTCTTGTAATTCTTCATATTTGTAAGTAGTTCTAGGTGTGAATGAGTATCTCTATTAGTTTCGAGAAATACATAATACATATCTTGTTTTACGTTGTTAGGTTTATCCTAACTAGGCTTGAACCTTATGGTATCTTAAGTTTATATTCAAGCTTTTATGGCCGTGTAATTATATCCTTATGATGTTTTTATATATGAATGAATTTTCATCTTTAAAAAAAAAAGCGATCAACATCAGACAAGTAATAGGTAACGTGGTAAATTATATATAATTAAATTTTAATTTATCATTATTAGTTAAGTATTGGATCCAAATTCTATTTCATACAGAGGTGGACATGAAAAGAGTCAACACAAACAGTCAGTTATAGTCCATAAATTTGGAACAAAATTAGGGCCCCCAAATCCAGATAAAATTCAATTTTTAATATATAAAATAACTTATAATTTTTTTTATTTTTACCGACAGGGGTCTATTTTAGGAATTCACGTAAGGTCCCATAAATGGCAATTCAGGGTCGCCCTTGATTTCTCTTGATCACTTCTTTTGATTCTTCAACTTCAATCAAATCAAAGGGTTTGGGTAAATGCAGCGGAAGTGCGTCAGTAGGTAAAATTGATTTTTTATAATTTTCAATTCGGATAAAAATAACTGGTATAATATATCTTCAATTTATCTGTATTTTGACCTAATCACTCATTTGATATTGGGAGTGATTACGTTTAAAGACTAGGGATAAAAAATTTCAAAAACACTTTCCACAGTTACACGTTACACGTTACACGTTAACCGATTTACAGATTCACTAAATCGGACGATCATGATAACCAGACAACCGTTTCAGCCATGAAATCGGACTAGCCCACTGCTACAATGATATTTTCACTGTAGCAGTGGTTGATCACTGTAATTTCAGTAAATTATAATTTTACTCCTAGTGTGGTTTTTGTTGAAAATTCCCAAAACGCTATCGGAATAATTTCAAAAATATCGAGAATTTTTCTGCACGTCATACGCACTACTACATTAATCTGACTATTTCACTAATGGCCAAATAATAGTAATTTCTACAAATTATGATTTTATCCCTAATATGGTTTTATGAAAATTCCTAAAATACTTCCAAAATGATTTAGAAAATTATGAGAACTTTTCTTACGCTTTATTACATATTAAATCTCTATCACAACATCTCAAATTCAAAATTTAAGCCACAATTAAATTAATTACATAATAAATCAATTATATCACCTAATTAATCTAAAATCATGCAAATACAAATCCCTCATTATCAATTGAGAGTCAAACACCATAAAGCAACTCAAGAATATTTTTATGTCACCAAGTAATGGCAATTTGGTAATTTGGTGTCCTATATCATAATTTGACCTAATTTGTCAATTTAATTCTCCATATGCATAAGGGTTTCCTATTAGGTTTTCTAAACATAAATTAACACCAAAGGATGAAAATTTTTAATTATATCAAATATAATTAATTGGAAACAAAAAATAATTCCAACTAAATAAAATTAGAAATTATATTAATTTTACCAATTTTCGCTTTGATTGTTTCCAATTGTTCTTACACCTTCTCTAATTTTGGTGAATTAAAAAAATCCTAATAAAGGCCCAATTTTACTCTCTCTCAAATGAACAATTCATCTCAAAAAATTTTCCAAGCCAAATTACTCTTCAAATGGCCGAAAATATGCATGTATGGGCGATGGGCATTTTGGTCTTTTTAATAATTAAAATACTTGACTAAAATTAAGCCAAATATTATTCTAATATATGGTTATAATTTTACCATGTTATAATTCTATGTTTCCTAATCATAACTCGGATAGCCTACGACTGAGGGATTGAAGCATTCTATCGCGACGGATGTAGAACCTCTAGGGTCGGATCAGTACCACGCGCAAAGAAAGTGGGTCTAACCCCATAGATATCTAGCATTAGTGTATTTTTAAAATATTTTATGGAAAACTGCATTCTGTTATGAGTCCATAGGAAAAAACGGGGACCAAATCAATGTCTAGTATTACTTTAAGACGATTATAAGGTCGATGTCATTCTTATACATTAATCTAATATGCATAATGATATTACCATTAATAAAGTTTGAAATGAAAATATAGTTATTTTATTAATAAATAATAAAATGTACAATACATTATTCGGATTGGCGCTCCAAGCACTAACTCCAACAGAATGACCGTTTGCTTAGATATTTATCTATGTTTGTAATTATTTATGATATATGGTATGGTTAGAGCAGAAAAAAAAAAGAAAGAGATCTTTTGAAAGAAATTGAAGAGCAAAAAATAAAAAATAATAGAAAAAAGAAATAAACCACCTATAATCGAAAAACGTGAAGCTACTCATAGGCGAGTGTTAGGACCACTATGAGGAGAAATGCTATCTTAAAGGGTAGGTAAGTCAAAAGATAAAAAATGAGAAGTCATACCATATCGAGCTTAATGTGCAAATAAAGAGCATTTTTAAGATATCTAGGTTAGTTCGACCAATCAGATCCCGATTTTTGAGTCGAAATCACTGAGTTGGCTTTCTTAGGATTCGAGCTATAACCAAATCTTTACACACACTGTGAGTCTGAGTTAGATACTTTATTCAAGAATTTTGATATGTGTTGTGTTGGGTACTTTGAAGGTTCTTTGATTTCGTTACTAAGCATTCTTTGATGACAATATTATGTGTAACTCGCAGGACGGTTTTATGATAGTTAGTTTTAATTTTTTTTTTGTATTTTTATGTGACTCTATGCGTGTATTAAATGAAGTTTGTGGGTGTCGTCGCTCTAAGCCCTCACGAGACCATAACTCATCCATTAGGGCCGTCTAGGGATTTAAAGGCTTGTTGTATACACTAATTGTAATCGTGATCCTTACGAAAGTGGCTTAGGTTAATTGTTTTATTTTATTTTAGTTTATTTTATTTTTATTTGTGTTGCTCCAGGACTAGCAAAATAGTTTGAGGGTGTGATGAACGACCAATATGCATATACTTGCCCTCTCTTCTAGCTTGATATTTTGTCAGTTATCTCGAGTTTTATGAACGTTTTGATGTATTTTGGGTTCATTTTGCATGTAAAAATAATATCAATACTCAATGGAATCAACGAGGGATGAAAATGGAAAAATACGGAATAAATCGAGGTAAATTCGAAGTCAAAACGCGCATCCCGACGCTGGATTGAGCGTTGAGATGTGCACTTGAAGAAAAAGCAAGCAGCAGATACAGCGATTGGCGCGTCGCGACGTGCGATGGAAGCCAAGCGACGCGATGTAGGGTGCATATCCAGATCGTTCAGGACTCAATTTTTAAGTGGGAAACACTCATTGGACCTCTTATATAAGCAACAACTCATCCCAAAACCTAAAGGGGGAGCCTCATAACATATTTTGAAGCCTCCAAAGAGATTTTTAGGAGAAGACAAATCACATCAAGCGAGCACAACACAGAAACTCAACAGTAATGAGCGAATGACTGACGATTTCGACAGAGTTTCTTATTCCTTTTACTTCCTTAATATTTTTCTTATCATTGATTATTTATTTAGAGTTTTTGAGCATGTGTAGTAACTAAACCTATAATTTGGGGTTATGATGAAACCAATATTTTGAGTTTATAAATTGAGTTTTCTTATATCTCTTGTGATACTTTGGCATGTTTATTGAATTTTGTTCTTAATGCTTCTTGTTGCATGATCACCAATATGATTAATGTGGTAAACTTAATTGAACTTGACAAATGAATTTTAGGTTTAGCCTTAGATTCAATAGCACACGATCTTATCTTAGTAATTTTCCTACATGATAGAAATATACATGTAGAGCGGGTGTAGCCATAATTGAAACCTGATCTTAATGAATTTAGGGTTAATTAGTTGACATAAAAATATAGTTAATTAATTTACTTTGAATATTTACACATGACCATCGAAAGAGGCTTCTGGATATCTTAGTGTTTCCAGGTTAATAAGTCAATTTATTACACTAGTATAGGAAAATCAATTCCATCTTTAAAATAATATTGAGTGGATTCACAATCCTGGATGATTTTTTCTCATTTAAATTACCATAGTTATATTTGTTTATTTAGATTTAATTTAAACTCAGTTTAAAAATCATATTTAATTCAATTAGATACTCGTAAGTAGTTAGCCTTAATAATTAGTAACGAAGGTGATAAGTTCTCAAGAGATCGATAACTCTTATACTACTTGAGTGATTTGTGCGCTTACATAACGTGTGAAAATCGTGATCAATCTCTCAATCAACATTCGGAACTCATTTTCATAATGTACTATGATAAGAGATTTAAAGATCATGAAATGGATGTCTAAATCTCGTAAATTGGACTGACGAATCCTTTCTAAATACATCACATGATATCATGAGTATTGGTCCACCCCAACGAACAAATGAATGTCTAGTCTAAAAAGACCGACGATGTGACTGTTGCGAACGTGTGGATGATCACTCATACATCTATTGTGGTATCTGAAATCAAATGACTATATATACTACTCGACTCAGGAATATTCCTATTGACGTTGGTGGGACATCTATTAGGAATATTTTCGGTAAGTCGTTCATAGCTCATCAATTGAACAACTATATGTCCATACGAGTCTCAAAAGACTCATGATTCATTGGCATAAACTATCAGACTAAATCTCGATATACGATATGTACCGATCTAAACGAATTTTACTAACTAACCCGTGTCAGCAAATCTCAACCAAAAACTTTATTTGAGAATCTACCACAAGTAGTGACACATCCCAATGTCAATTATAAGTCTCGTTGTAATTGTATGATTATTTTATATTCTCGGGTCTTTATATATATATATATATAAAATCACTTAACTTCAATTAGTTTTGATCTAAAAATAAATTGGTCGAATATGTATATAACAAATAAGAGGTGTTACTATTAAATGAGTAGTATTATAGAAATAATAATTACTTATTTTCTTGAATATATCATAAATACTATACGGATTGGTGCTCACCAACCCCATCACAAAGTACTTAAATTAAGGTCACCATCGAGGCAAAATGCATGTTTTCTTAAAAAAAATATTTATAACTCGATAACAGTTCACTATAAAATTTATGTCATTTAGCATTTAAAGTAACCGACGCAAAAAGTAACACTTTCGACGCAAATTAAAATTAATGTCGAATAAATTAGACGCCAAAATTGGACCCCAAAATGTGGACGAGAACGATATTTAGCATCAAAACATAGAATTTCGACGCTAAAAACAGTCAGTTTGCGTCCAATTTATTTCGACGCTAAATAAAAATTTTCGACGCTATAGTTCATTTCTGGGAATAGTTAAAAAAAATTTCGGTGATGCACCTTAGTCGAAGCTAAATGTCAACTTTTCGGCGTCGAATACGTTTTTCGACGCTAAAAGTATAAAATTTAGCGTCACAATTTATGTCGACGCCAAAGATGATGGGAATAGTTAAAAAACTTTAGCGTCGAAAAACGTATTCGACGCTAAAAATAGACCATTTGGCGTCGAACATGATGTTCGTCGCTAAAATCTTAACATTTGACGTTGAATATCAATTTCGACTCTAAATGTGATTATTAGCGTCGAAATTGAATTCGACTCTAAAAGTCCATTTTCTTGTAGTGGTTTAATTTAATTTACATCTATATGAGTGATATTCGAATTCCCGAACTCTTGTTTCCACACAAGAGACTGCAGCAATTTAACTAGATCACCCACACATTTTGCTGGATGTTGATTAATTGGTTAATCAATTAATCTACAACCTTCTTACTAATATAATATTGAGGCCAGATTAACTTAACATGAAACCCTCATGAATGTGCATGGCTGTTCTTGAACGGTCACTTTTAACAGATGCCAAGGTTCACTACAACACAACACAACTCATTCAATAACCTAAAAGAGTTCTAGTACTTTGACACCGTGGAATGGAATCAATGAATCTTCCATTAAAGATATTAGCATACATTTAGCTTTTCAAGTAAACAAACAAACAAATAAATAAATAATTTATGCCATCAGTTGGTCTTGAACTGTCATACACGTGGCGGTGTCCAACAATTTATTAGTAACACCAAAATGTGTTCTTGTAATTAAAAAAAAAAAAAAAAAAACATTTTCCTGCTTAAAATATTGTAATTAACCGACAAGTCGGTAATGGCGGTAACTTATTTAATCGAGGTTTGTATGCATGTAATATCACAATTCTCATACAAAGTAAGTATAAAATAAAAAATAAAAATATTAAATATCCCAAGTAGCTTGTAATAAAAATTATAGGTTTAAATTATTAAGTTAAGGAGCTACGCTAAAACAGTTAAGATTCTGGCCGACTTTTCTCGGGATTGAGAGAATGACAGCCAACATACAGAACATAAATAGTCGGGCGCAGTTCATATGATATGCATCTATTTATTTAGGGAAATGCTAACAAATACCCTTAGGGCATTTCTTAAGAATCCATTTAAGGAAATTTTGTATGGGAAAAAGAAAAAAAGTCATTAATAATTTGACAATTTTTTATATTTCCTATAAAAATAATGTCAAAACTTTCATTTTATGGGTTCTTAACAAGTGCCCTTAGGGCACTTGTTAGCATAACCCATTTATTTATTGGAAAATACTAATAAGTGCTCTTAAGGCATTAGTTAAGGATTCATTTTGGGATAGTTTTCATGGGAAAACGAAAAAAATAATTAATATTTTGATAATTTTTTACATTTTCCATAAAAAAAATGATGTGAAAAGTTTCCAAAAATAGATACTTAACGGGTGCCCTAAGGGCACTCGTTAGCATTACCCTTATTTATTTTGGTTATGGATTTTAATTTTAATTAAGGATCATGTTAATTAGTGTTCTAAAGACACTCATTAAGGTTTTCTTTTTGGTAAGTTTTCATATCATTTTTACGGAGAAAGTAAAAAATTGTCAAAATATTAATTACTTTTTCATTTTTCCTATAAATATTTTCCTAAAATGGATTATTAACAAGTGCCATAAGAACACTCATTAGTATTTCCGTTTAATTAATTCATATTTTGCATGTCGATTCTTCTTAATAATTTAAAACTAATAGTTTTGGTTATTAAAAAAAAAAAAATCAATACAAAATTATGGATAATTAGTCAAACAATATTTAGCTTTAGATTTATATTTTTAAAACTTGCAAATATCAACACTGAATAATCATTTCCTGAATTGTAAATATAATTTTATTTTTGGATCATAACCCAGGTTGGATTCACACATTTAATTATTTCTTTCACTTATAAAATACTAGTTACATAAGTAATCGAACTCAACTCTTATTGTGACCCTTTTTCATCCACAATGACTCAAACCAAGTTTTCCCCAATGTGTGCCGCGTAGGACTGAAACTTTTGCACAGAATGCCATGTAAAATGCTTCTTTTCAAATATGTAAATTTTTGTGTGCTAATAAATAAATAAATAACTATATATATATATATATATAATGAATGACGTGATATTAAATAAATAAATAAAGTACCTTTATTCCATAACTTATCTTTTTCAAGAGTAGATCATCAAGATATATACAGTGAATTAAATAAAATGTATCATTAGTGTATTCTGTCTACAAATTTGGCTGCCTGAAAGCATGCATATCTCGTATGGTAGGCTTTTTTTACCTCTTAATTTTTGTAGTTATAATTGTCAAATAAAGAGGGACTTAGATTTGGTAAATTTGCACTAAATATTTTATATATTATAACTAATAATTATTATATAATAATTTTGTTAGAAAATATTAAAGGGGAATATATGATACACCCATGATGGTAACATTTTTGGAGGGGTTAGAGGAAATCATAAGCTACCAAATGCATGTGATTAAATAATAATCAAAACATCCAAGTGCATTGATTACTATTGCTTCCACGTGTATGTGAGGGAATCGGAAGCCATGCATGTGATGGTATAGTAACTTGACTTCCCCTCCAATAAAAATGAGCATTTACTCATTGAAATAAACAATCAATTAAATTTGATTAAGGACATCTCTACACGAAGAAAGGTATATAATCGCGTTGTGAAAAACTTAGATTTTTTCCAATATGTTTGTGAATAAATCTAGAAGTAGTAATACATGTATAGTTAGATCATAAGTGGACCATTATGGATTTGTTCCATGAAAATATTAGGGATGATGTTTCCTAACATTGGTATCAGGCTTTAATACATGTATTCTAGTTAGATTGCACAAAAAATACATGATCATGCATGAAAATGAAGAAAATGCATTATGTTTTTAATTTTACAAAAATAATTTTCTTCCAACTTTAAGCCTTAATATCTAATTGTACAAAATTGATAATGGAGTGTTCTAAATTTTTAAATATTAAGATAGGTAATATTTGATTCGGTATATCATTTGCTTACTTTGGATTAAAATTGAGAAAGATATGGACCCTAAAAGTTGGCTAGTCGAACCTATTTTACCCAGAAAAATACTTACGGAATCAACAAACGACATGTCATCTGGTACTTAGAAACCAGATGACAAGTCGTCCGAGATTTTTACGACAATTCATACATGTATAGCGATGAAATGGATGACATGTCATCCAAGAAATACGAGACGACTTATCGGTTGGATTTAGTTTAATCAGCTGACATGTCGTACGTACACACAATAAGCAGACAACATGTCGTCTATTTTGCGTGACTTTCCAGAAAGTGGTCGGCGCTTAAGCACACGTAAGTACGTGTGGCGACGCGTGGAGATGCTTGTCAGCTAGTGTGGGTAATTTCTATATCTATTTTCTTCGATAATTCCGATCTGTCATGATTGAATGTCAAATTTTTTTTTACATAGTGTTTTAATCGACAATGATAATTTATTTTATCACATAAACTTTATGTTTATATAATTTAGTGAATATCTTTGTGGTGTTTATTTTAGCCAATGTAACTTTATATTTTCATTGTGTTGATTTTTCCTTGTATTTATTACAGAAAAATCATGACAATAGTCCAGAGAACTGTAAGAATGATTACGACATCCGCTGATAGAGAAAGACCATCAGATATGCTGTCGGAAATGGATAAATATCAGATGAGTGAAAAGCGATGATATGATTTCACATATCATCACCTTCAATAACATGTCACAAGTTCTGGGAAGGTAATTGGTTAGGACATGCCGATAGATTTAAAATGCTAAGAAAGACTCTCCCTGATATATGGCAAATGTGACTTACTATATTTGAAAACCAGTAAAATGTATAGAAAAACTACATGTTCATTAAAATAAAACTATTGAGAGGTTGGCAATTAAGTATATAAAACATAAAGTAAAAAATATGATTTTCCCTTTGATATCTCGAAATCGTTGTAATGATCCTAAATTTGCTATAGAATTTCTGCGGCTGTCTAAGATCAATTACAAATTACCCAAAGAGTTTGAGGATTCTTATCCCAAAACATAAATGAGTTGGGACTCTAAAATCGAAAAAAATTATTATTGTTAAATATTAATGTTGGACAGTTATGACCCATAGCGTCACTATTTGTACAGATCATTGTGTTGTTGTACAAATTAACTATGTGACAAAGGAGATTGCACTCTTATCATTTGTGATTAGATCACCTAGATATATAAATGATGAGAGGTCCTTATGATTTGTTCCTTGATTGAGAATGATATGAGACAGTATCGATCAACGAAGGATAAATCATTAAATATCCCTAGTTAGAGTATTATCGAGATTGGACATCGGTAATGTGTAAAAGACTAGTATTGCACTTGTGTACGTTATGAGGGCATAACGGGCATAGTTCTCATATATTTAAGTATTGGATACTTATGCAAGTGCGGTAGGAGGTTGTGTTTTACCGATGGTACGAAAAACAGCTTCGCTCTGGATAGACCCCCTCGGAATCCCATTGGTAGTTTGACTATGTGTCTATGGGAATCCGACATCAGGGTAGGTGTATTTGGTCTTAACCTAAGACTTGCACCGCTAATGCTTACGACAATCAATATACTTTGGTTGAGGTCGTCCAGGGCTTTAACCGGTTCTGTGTACGCCAATACTGGGTATATTGAGAATCGTAGAGTATTGGGTGTGATGTCAAGACGGAAGTATCACTCCATTCATAGTGGAGATGATGTCACACATGATACGGTATTAGTGCTCTTAAGTGCTGCGTGGCCATCGGGATATTATGACTAGGTCATGTATATCCGATTATAGAGACTAGTTACTAGACATCCGACAAGTGCTTCGTACGGGGCAGAAACAATTCTAGCCCCAGGCCTAGCACATGATCATCCGATACTGGACAGAAATGCACAATACCATGTATACTACGCCTGATACAGATCCTTCATTCCTGTAAGGATATTTCCGGAGAATTTGGTAGGCATGACGCATTGCTAGAGGCCAACCTTGCCTTGTAAATCGGTAAGACGTAGTACGAGGTACTTACGTGTTCGGATAGTCCGACGACCGTATTTACTGCCAACATATCCGGGGATCTCATGGGTCACTTCCCAATGATTCACCGATGATGTATGACTCGCACTGTAAATTAATCTGGGATTAATTAGAAGGAAGAGAAAATTAATTTGGGATTAATTAGAAGAGAGAGTAAATTAATCTGGGATTAATTTCGGAGATATTTTATCTAGGATAAAATATCATTTAAAGAGAGATAACGATTAATTTGGAATTAATCGGTAAATTAATATATTTGATATATTAAACGAAATTGGATTTTAATTCGGGCGAACGAATTAATTTAGAATTAATTCGTTAGCGACGTGAATAGTAATTATGCTTAACATGATTATTTAATTAAATTAGATTTAATTACGATGCAACGAAGAAATCGTTAATTTGGAATTAACGAATCTGAGCCCGAGATTATTTGGGAGCGCATTCACATTTCGAATTCGAGTGCGGCACGCAAGTCATATCAAGCGTCAAATCATTAGTCGCATCAATCGTCAAATCACTTTTCACTTTGAGTGATGTGACTTGACATCATGCCACTTTATTAAAGTTGATATGACTTGATGTGACATGATGTGTGGTTGTTGGCTTTTAATTGTTTGACTTTTAAAAAGCAAATTCATTTGAAATTCAAGAGAAGTGTATTAGATACACTTGCAACCCTAAAGTAAACCTAACACACATCTCTCTCTCTCTCATCCATCTCTCATTCTCCCATTTTCCCTCTCTAATGCACGCCCAAGGGGCTGCCTTAAACTGAAATTGTCATGAGCAGTGAGGGTGATTCGGGGCTGATTTTGTTGCAAAATCCTAGTGCTAGCACACCGAGAGTTATACGTAGGTGATAGGGAAACCCACCCACGAGCTGGGAACCATTTGATTCAAGCTTGGAGCTCAAATCACCAACCAAAATCTGAATTTTCTGGGCAGTGGACTGCTGCAGTGGCGCCACCTTGGAGGACCCAAAATGAGTTTTGTTCTTCATCAAATCGTCTCAACCGATCGATGTGAGTATTCCGCTATCTCCTTTGATGTATTCACACATGTTTTTCATGCTTGTTATGATCTTGGGACCTAGATTTAAACCAACAATGGCATCAAGAGCCTAGGTTCAAGCATGAAACTTTTAGGGCTTAAAATTGGGTATTTTGAATTTGAGCATGATTTTATGAAATTGGATGATTAAGTATGCTTAAATATGGTTGAATTGAAGATTGATTGGATCAATTTCATGAAAATGTGATTGGATCAAATTTCCCCAATATTTATTACTTGGCCGAAAGTTTAGGGTTTTGGATAATCTTGGATTTTTTCATTTTGATTCATTGGATGAGTTGGAATGACATTGGATAATGTTAATTGAAATTAATTGGATTGAATTTTGAATTGAACAAAAACCCCCAATTCCTTATGATGGCTGAATTGGATATGCCCTAGAATGTCTTGGAATTTTGATTTTTTAATTCATTGGATGTGTTGGAAATCATTCGGGATGAGGACTTAATATTGATTATGAAATTAATTAGATTGAATTCGAATCGGATAAAAAGTCCATCCTTTGCCGAGACACTTTAAGCATGTAGATGGGTTTGATTTTTCATTAATGTGTTGGACATGTGATGATGATGTTAAACATGATTAATTGGACTAATTTGATGTTTTGGAAATATTGATTTAGATGATTAATCATTATATACACTTTAGGTTAATTAAATGTGAAATTGGATTTTATGAATTTAATTAATTAGGCCTTAAAATTGGATTTGGGCTTTTAATGTTGTAAATGGGCTTATTGGGCTTTGTTGTACAAAGTTGGGTTTAGGCAAATTGGATTGGATCCAATTGGGCCCAAAACCACTTCCGTTAAGCCCAAATGCGACTTAATGAACCTTTAAAGTTTAATTGGGCCTAATGGGCCAAGATTGATTTATGGGCTTATGGGGTAAATCCCGGATTGGATTTTGGTTATTCGGTTTGACCCGAGTTGACCAAAAGTCCACGCCTTAAGAAATCAATTAAAAGCCCATTGGACTTTAATTGAATTGACGTTGGACGTTAATCGGTCTTTGAGACACGTTGCGATTAAATTTGGAATTTAAGTCGTAAAAGGTTTATTATTAAAGTGTAATGTTTAATTTGGAATTAAATAGTGAATTAGTATTAAATACATATTAAATTGGATTTAATGTCGTAGTTTAATTTAATTCGAGAATTCGTACTTTGAGTACTTATTCGTAAAATGAGTTTGACTCGAGCAAAATCAAATCGTTGTTTGAACATTGGATGATCACTAATTATCAGATTAATTAATTTGATTAGATTGATTGATAACATGCTTGTGTGAATACATGATTGTGATGAATGAATAGTGTATATCGGATAGATATTAGTCGGGTGGGGGAAATTTTGGAAATTGTTGTAATAAATTCGATTTATTAAATTGGACCTGCGTGTCCAGTATTATCACCTCTATTCTATTTGTATTCTCTTCTCACCTATTCCCCTCAATGTAAATGAGGTTTCTTTAGAAGTGTTGTGTAACGGGTAGAAGTAATACAAGTGCTAGCTTGAGAGAGAAAGAGAGAGATTTGATCTAGGATCAATATGTTAAGTATCCATCCGCATATCATTATTATTTATTTTCATATGCGCTTTATTATGTATTTAGAATGCATGTTTAAGGGTGTATGATGATGAGACCTTAACAAAGATAATAAATTGGTAGCCAATTTGCATGCGAAAAACCCTCATCAAATATCATGCGTTTTTCCTTCCATTGAGTGATTCTTACTCAAGATCCGAGATTGGCATTGGGTTGTTGGCCAAAGTCAAGTCATTTGTCCGTCGAAGATGTGTTTGAATCACGAGAGTTTTGTTCTATATTGGTGTCTTGTCCAAGTTGTGGTTTGTTGGCCAAAGTCAAGACCACTTCTTGCCCATCGACATTGATTACGAAGCTTTCCATGGTCAATGGGTCGCGCTTGACTGGG
Source organism: Zanthoxylum bungeanum (assembly GCA_019454045.1). Lineage (NCBI taxonomy): Eukaryota > Viridiplantae > Streptophyta > Magnoliopsida > Sapindales > Rutaceae > Zanthoxylum > Zanthoxylum bungeanum. The sequence goes on along the minus strand of SKCR01045162.1, from coordinate 39,211 downwards.
ATCATTAAGCTTGTTGTGCCAAAGCCAAGGCTTAGTCGATTCAGAGGAAAAAGGTTAGGTAATACATTGAATGTATTGGCATATATAAGATATATGTTTCGGACTTGGATGTCCTCCTACCGGATCTAGGAATTGGATTGGATCCAATTGATCTTAGAGATCTACCTAGTTAATTATCATACAATTTGTTGGCCAAAGTCAAGATTGTGTGACATTTAACGGGATCCTAGCCCACTAGGAAACATGGTTTCCGAGTACTCGACAGATGGTTAGAGGCTCGCCGAAAAACAGTGGGAGGCAAGAATTGAATTTGCAATACTCGTTTAATTACTTGCCATACGCGCTCAAAGAAATATCATTCGTCGTACTAAACTAAAATGTTAGTTGGACTAATGTTTAAATGTTGTTTTAATAAATAGTTGGACTATATTCAAACCATTCAATTATAGTTGATTTTATAATTGGATTATAGTAAATCAATATAATTGATTTTTTAATCTATTAAAATTATAGTTGATTAAATAGTTGGACTATTGTAGTCATTATAATAAATAGTACCACAAATCGTTGATTAAATAGTTGGACTATTAAAATCAAGATTAAATTGAAAGATTGATGTTTAATACATAATCCTAGGGATTAAAATATTTTAAATGGTTTAGTTTTCAAATTGGGAATTAAATTTCAGGATGGTCTTGGAAATAAGTTACTTTATTTGATAAAATAACATATTATACCTAAGCCTAGAATTAAGCAAATAGTATAACATAATCTTTGGGAGATTTATGTGATGATAACTTAAAGTGCTTAATCCTCTATACATGTCATAAATCTATGTTTAGATTTAAGAAGTATTAAATTGTAAATAAATAACTCTTAGAGAGTTAATGACTGTTCTCGAGGAGACAAAGTCAAAGTTTGCAATTAGGTAAGTAGCGCAAGGCGCACCTTACCTCGATATTCTAGAAGGCCAAGGCTTGGCCAAAGGCTTCTGAAATGTTGGAAAAGGTAAAGGCAAGATCATTATAATCTTCTGGGAAGATAAAGGACGTATCCAAAACTGATTGCCTTTTGGATATGGCAGACACGAAGGAATTAAAGAAATGGCCATGCTCTGACTTTAAATATGTTTGTCATAATTATGTTCACTACTAGTATTGAAATTGGATTTTAAATACTTAGTGTGGTACATAGAATATACGTATTGATGTGCAGAATCTGCTGTGAGCAGGATACTGACTTCAGTTAAGATTCAATCTGCGAATCAGAAACAGGATGAAAGTCGCTATTTCGACCGTAGATACCTAAGTTTAGGAACTACCATTCGGGTGTGTACCTATATTAGGAAACTGTTATAATGTAACTAGTTTGACTAGGAACATTATCTCTATATTAGTGTTTAACCCGCTGCGGGTGAACCTTTATATTCTAGAACACTAAAGTGTTTTATTATATAAAGGTGATATTGAGATAAACACATTAGATGTGAATAACAGTATTTATATTTTGAATATAAATAAATCTCAAACATATAACATGACAAACAAATAGCTTAAACTGATTTGATCAAAAGAAACTAATTGTGGCATTATTGTCTGGGACACATCTAAACCAGAATCGCATATCCACACTTTTGAAGAATGGGTACTAGGACTAATTTGTTTCCAATCAAATAAAGTCTACGAATCTAGTTTATTAGGCAAAGTGCCTAAAGCACTATTTACTTGGTAAAAGTGTAAATACCACAGATCTGTTAGCCCTAGTTCATAGTGAAGCAAGATGGCCCATGTCTAGCTAGGCTAGAGATGGATATGAATATTTCGTGACCTATACGGATTTGGCATCGCGTTATTGTTATGTGTTTCTTTTAAAGAACATAAATCAGAAACTTTTAGAGTTTCGACACGAAATAGACAAACAAATCGGCTAAAGTATTAAACCGTCACGGTAAGACCGTAATGGAAAATACTTAAGCAATAAGTTTCACGTATACTCATTGTTTTAAAAATCGGTTGAGGCGGCCGCCTCGAGGCGCCGCGTCGCCGCCTCGCTGCAACGGCGCCTCGAGGCGGCCGCCTCTTTCGGTTTTTCCAGGCGGCCGGTGAGGCGGCCGCCTCAGGCCGCCTCACGCCAAATCGGCGTGAGGCGGCCGCCTCACGCGTAGTATTTTTTTTTAAAAAAAAAATTATTGTCAAATAAATTGAATGTAGATCTGTCTTTCAACCAACATTGGTTGAAAGACAATTATTGAATACAATTTTTTAGATCTTGAAAGTTTAAATTTATGTTGCTATTTTATAAAATTAAAATTTTCAAAAAAAAAATGGAAATATATATAAACACACATTTTATACAAAAATAAACAATTTCAAATCTTATCAAATAATTTGAATGTAGATCTGTCTTTCAACCAACATTGGCTAGCTATTTGGAGTTTAATAATATTTTTTATTTAACAAATTCATATAATTATTTATTTATTTATTTTCCCTCTAAATTAATCAATAATAGTTCTAGAAAGAATAGACTGCATCAATTAATTAACAAGTTGGTTGGAATCATTTATGTAAAGATTCTTAAACATAAGGTTAGGGATTTGTAAAGATTTGCTTTGTCCTCGAGGCGCCCGCCTCTCCGCCTCTAGGCAGTCCGCCTCACGCCTCAATGGCCGGCCGCCTCGAGGCGCCGGCACGTATTTTTAAACATTGCATATACTTGAAAAAGTATAGTATTCTTTCAAATGAGGACTCCTCCCGAGACACGTCAGTTTGACGGTGTGTCCGTACGGAGAAACCGAATTTTGTTGGATATGATAAGGTTTATCATGTGTCGCTCTGAGCTATCGTTTCCTTCAACGGATATGCATTAACAGTGCAAAACTTATTTAGAATAAGGCTCCATGAAAATCAATATGACAGAATTCATATTGGAAATGAACGGGAAAGAAACTGGGTTTCACATTCCTGTAGATTTGGGTATGCTGGGCATATGTTTGGATGATACCAAACTAAAAACCTAAATGGGATAAGTGCCAAATGTAGGTTATCCTAGGGAAAACCATAAGTATAGTACTTATACAACTCACTAGAGAACAATTGTAATTGTTGCTCACCATGCGGTCTTCCTTAGAGGAATACCGATATGCAGTGGTAAATGGGAGGCAGTAAAACTCGATGAAAATCGGAGTGATACTTTTCAAGGCACGAAGTCCTTAATGGAACACAAATAGTTCATCAAGGATGAAACTATATCAGTAATCTTCAAATACACAAGAACCGCATAGATCGGAGAGAATCAGAAAACAACCTGGGGTATGGGTTTCTGATGTCACCTCGTAAAGATGTCAATCTTATTAAGGAAGATAAACCGACTACTAATGAGGAAGTAATACAAGGTATCGACTCCCTTTTATGGCAAAGTTCCATGAGTCCGAAATGGATTCCATGTAAAACAACTATTTTAAGATACTAGTTGATGTACCATAAGGCATTGTGCCTATAGGTACTGTATAAGTCTTCAAGGAAAACATACATGGAAGGCAACATACCAACGTACAAAGCTAGGCTTGTAGCAGAAAGGTATCATTATCACATTCTGTTGATTACGGTTCAACCTTTTACCTGTTGCCATGGTAAATCCATTTGGATAATGCTTGCTAAAGCTGCACGTTTCATTTATGAAATGTGTCAGTTAAGATCAAAATCGCTTTCCTTAAGTGAAACCTTTTGGAGGATGTTTATAATCCTGACGATTTTGTCGTACTAAAACCAGTGAACAAGGTTTGCGGGTTACTCGATCCATGTTTGGATTGAAGCAAGCATTAGGTTCTTGGAACTAACGTTTTGATGTAATCATAATAGTGTATGATTTAATTCAAAACGAATATGATTCTTGTGTATGTATAAGAAGGTTAGTGGGAGCGCACTTACAATGACTGTCGTATAAATAATGATAACATATATCATTTCTTGGAAATCAAATTCCCATAATAACAATCGACGAAAGCCTAGCTTTCGAGAAAATTCTCCGTAGAATTCTTGGGAGTAATAACCTTTATTCTAGGAATAAAGATCTACTGGGATAGATTAAGTTGTTAAAACTCTGCGAGAACTAGTACATTGAAAATGTACGTGACCTGGTGTCTCATACGTTTTGAGCATATGGATTCACGATCAGGCCAATCCAAGTGATAGTCACTGGATTGATGTTAAGAACATCCGTTAGAATCTTAGAAATCTAAGGATGCTGTCTTAATCTGTGGAGAAGGAGAACTTGAAGTGACTGAGATCACTACTGTAAGTTTCCAAACCGATAAAACGACTAAAAGTCGCAAACGGTACTATACAGTTTGAATAACGGTACAGTGAGCTGGAAAGCTTCCAAGCAAGATACTGTTACCGAATAAACAACAAATGCGGATTATTACTGCAGCTGAGGCAGCAATAGAAGCCATTTGGGTCGATAATAAATCTAATTAGATTAGATATAGTTCTGTTAGCAGCTGAGCTAGGCGTCAGCACAGGCTACAGAATTAATGGTCTCATCAACGATCCAGATACATACTTCGACTATTCATATGATTCGTTCAGATCATACATCGTGGCGATGTAATGATCGTACAAATCGCATCAGATGATAATCATACAAATCCGCTGACGAAAGCTTTTCTCAGTAATTTGAGCCAACTGTACATAGTTCGGGTGTTAGGCACTCGAGTGACTGGCTATAGGCCAAGTGGGAGATTGTTGGACAGTTATGACCCATAGCGTCACTATTTGTACAGATCATGGTGTTGTTGTACAAATTAACTATGTGACAAAGAGATTGCACTCTTATCATTTGTGATTAGATCACATAGTTATAAAAATGATGAGAGGTCCTTATGATTTGTTCCTTGATTGAGAATGATATGAGACAGTATCAATCAACGAAGGATAAATCATTAAATATCCATAGTCAGAGTATTATCGAGATTGGACATCGGTAATGCGTAAAAGACTAGTATTGCCCTTGTGCACGTTATGAGGGCATAACGGGCATAGTTATCATGTATTTAAGTATTGGATACTTATGCAAGTGCGGTAGAAGGTTGTGTTTTTACCGATGGTATGGAAAACAGCTTCGCTCGGGATAGACCCCCTCGAAATCCCATTGGTAGTTTGACTATGTGTCTATGGGAATCCGACATCAGGGTAGGTGTATTTGGTCTTAACCTGAGACTTGCACCGCTAATGCTTACGACAATCAATATACTTTGGTTGAGGTCGTCCAGGGATTTAACCGGTTCTGTGTACGCCAATATTGGGTATATTGAGAATCGTAGAGTATTTGGTGTGATGTCAAGACGGAAGTATCACTTCAGTCATAGTGGAGATGATGTCACACAGGATACGGTATTAGTGCTCTTAAGTGCTGCGCGGCCATCGGGATATTATGACTAGGTCATGTATATCCGATTATAGAGACTAGTTACCAGACATCCGACAAGTGCTTCGTACGAGGCAGACACAATTCTAGCCCCAGGCCTAGCACGTGACCATCCGATACTGGACAGAAATGCACAATACCATGTATACTACGCCTGATACAGATCCTTCATTCCTGTAAGGATATTTCCGGAGAATTGGGTAGGCATGACGCTTTGCTAGAGGCCAACCTTACCTTGTAAATCGGTAAGACGTAGTACGAGGTACTTACGTGTTCGGATAGTCCGACGACCGTATTTACTGCCACAACATATCCGAGGATCTCATGGGTCGCTTCCCAATGATTCACCGATGATGTATGACTCGGAATGTAAATTAATCTGGGATTAATTAGAAGGAAGAAAAAATTAATCTGGGATTAATTAGAAGAGAGAGAAAATTAATCTGGGATTAATTTCGGAGATATTTTATCTAGGATAAAATATCATTTAAAGAGAGATAACGATTAATTTGGAATTAATCGGTAATTAATATTTTGATATATTAAACGAATTGGATTTCGACGCGAAATTAAATTGGATTTTATTCGGGCGAACAAATTAATTAGAATTAATTCGTTAGCGACGTGAATAGTAATTATGCTTAACATGATTATTTAATTAAATTAGATTTAATTACGACGCAACGAAGAAATCGTTAATTTGGAATTAATGATTTGAGCCCGAGATTATTTGCGAGCGCATTCGCATTTCGAATTCGAGTGCGGCACGCAAGTCATATCAAGCGTCAAATCATTAGTCGCATCAAGCGTCAAATCACTTGTCACTTTGAGTGATGTGACTTGACATCATGTCACTTTATTAAAGTTGATATGACTTGATGTGACATGATGTTGGTTGTTGGCTTTTAATTGTTTGACTTTTATAAAGCAAATTCAAATGAAATTCATTTGAAATTCAAGAGAAGTGTATTAGATACACTTGCAACCCTAAAGTAAACCTAACACACATCTCTCTCTCTCTCGTCCATCTCTCATTCTCCCTTTTTCCCTCTCTAATGCATGCCCAAGGGGCTGCCTTAAACTGAAATTGCCGTGAGCAGTGAGGGTGATTAGGGGCTGAGTTTGTTGCAAAATCCCTAGTGCTAGCACACCGAGAGTTATACGTAGGTGATAGGGAAACCCATCCACGAGCCGGGAACCATTTGATTCAAGATTGGAGCTCAAATCACCAACCAAAATCTAATTTTTCTGGGCAGTGGACTGCTGTAGTGGCGCCAACTTGGAGGACCCAAAATGAGTTTTGTTCTTCATCAAATCGTCTCAACCGATCGATGTGAGTATTCTGCTCTCTCCTTTGATGTATTCACACATGTTTTTCATGCTTGTTATGATCTTGGGACCTAGATTTAAACCAACAATTAAAAATATTATTGTTATTGCTATGTGTAATTATTTGTTATTTCACGGTATGTAAATACTGCTTTCATTTTTTTTATTAATGGATGTTTTATGTTAAATTTATTTATGTAATTAAATTATGGAGTGTCATGTGCATTAGTTGTCACATGATTAAAAGTTCTGAAAATTTGAAATTTTTTAGAATATGATTTTACATGATTGATTATGTTGATAATATTTTAACATTGAGTCATTTGGATGATGATTGAACATATAGTGGCCTTTTATCTCTAAAAACATTGGAGATATTTTATAAAACATAATTTGTTTCAAGATAAATAAAGTAAAATATTAACAATTGTACAAGAATGTCTGTAGAAAATTTTGTATTTTTTTAAATGGCTTCCGCAATGAGGAACACTATCTTTAAACTCAACAAGGGTGAAAAATTGAATGGTGATAATTATGAAATTTGGAGCATGAAAATCCAATATGTGCTAGAAGAACAAGAGGTTCTTGAAACCCTAAATATAAGCATAGATGAACTTGAACAGGGCACTACAGCCCAACACAATTGAGACTGAGAGGCCTATGAGGCCTAGAAGAAAAAGAGCTTCATTGTTCGTATTACGTTCTAGGGTTTCGTTGAACAAAGCACTTCCTTGCTCCAGTAAGTTCTAGGGTTTCGTTTATTACTGAAATTTTGCTTACAAAATAAAATCATTCACTTGTTATAATTGATTTTGTTGAAATTGAACTTTGAACACAGACCTTTTCACTGTCTGTAGCTCGTCAGAGTAAGTTCTAGGGTTTCGTTGAACAAAGCACTTCCTTGCTCCAGTAAGTTCTAGGGCATAGGTTATTACTGAAATTTCGCTTACAAAATAAAATCATTCACTTGTTATAATTGATTTTGTTGAAATTGAACTTTGAACACAGACCTTTTCACTTACCCATAAATTATTTTATCTCCATTCCTTTTCTTTTATCCAATAAATTAAACCTAAAATGCTTACAAATTAGGTACGATTTAATGTAAAAAGATTCTTGATTGTTCATATGCATACACACATTTTGAAGTATCCTGATTCAGTAAAATTGAGTGCTTAATTGCTGAGAAGTGAGTGAATTTTTTGAAATTGTCTTTTTTTTTTTTTTTTTTTTTTTTGCCGGCAGTTAACTTGTGTGTTATGGGTAGTTGCTAGATAGCTAGCTTATTTGGTTTTGTGAACAAATGGCAGTGACTTGTAAGTTTAATTAATTTGCAGTTGATTTTGTTTAATTATCCACCCTACAATGGAAACATTGATTTTTACCAATTTGGATCAAAATCAAGTGGTTGAATTCATGGAGGTCACTCAATGTGTTCTACGAGTCGTTTGTTAATATAGCTAGTTCAACATGGATGCTTCATAAGCTGGCCTTTTTATTTGATCCTGTGGTTGATATTTTTGAAGTTGCTTCTTTATTCTTTTTTCATTTTCTTCTTTCCTTTGCTTAGTAATTATCTATCTACCCCATGTAAATAAATAAACAAACCACAGACATAGCATTTGGCCATTTGGAGCAGAAACATTTTGTTTCTATATATTTGTTTGACATAAAACTTCAAGTGTTGCTCTAATAATTGCCACGAATTGCAGCTAACACCTGAGTTTTCCACTTTAGGTAATTTGCATCTTCAAGTGTGATTGGATTTGGAAATGTGAATGTTTGATTTCCAGTTGTTTGGATCAGAAATGAGCTTGGAGAAGCCTTTAAAGCTCTAATATCAAGAGAGAGATACGAAATGATGAATACTACTGCTTTATTGATTTGAGACCCAGTTCATGTATACCAACCAAACTAAGTATTCAAGGTATTTCTTTAGAATTGTTGAATTAAGTGGTAGCCCATATTAGTAGGACCACTTCCCACTATAATTTTTCACACCTCACTCAAAGACACAGTGCAACAAGAAGGTCCCTCCATCACCATGTCCATGTCCATTCTACTATCTTTCTGCGCTTTTCTTTTTTCAAAAGGACAGTGTGCAGCTGCTAATGCTATTACTTCACCAAACTTTGTATCAATATTAAATGTTCCAATACATAAAAGTTTTTGTTACTTCATTACTTGAAGATTGTTCTGTTTATAATATATTTATTATGATGCATTTGCAGTTGATTTGTAATCATAATGTCATATAGCACAAGTGCACATTCAGTGGAACTGCGACGTTGCCACAAATGCCCCAATGGATACTAAAAGTTATTGACTTCTACAACATCACGAAATCCAAATCGAAAATTTTGGAAATGCAAGGATTGTCTGGCCTTTGATTGGAATGATGATGATCAATGGATGGAAGATCGAAAATGCAATGACAGTAATAATGATTTTATAATAGGTGAAATTCGGAAGTTGAACCAAGAGATTAGTTGCATTAGGGATGAACTACGAAATCGAGAGATTAGTCTCATTCAAAAATATGCAGTAGAAATAATTATTTTCCTATTACTATATATCATATTTATAATATGTAATTTTATTTAAGGAGAACTGTCGACAATGTATAAAATGCTATTTTATTGAAGAAGTTTTTATTGAGCCATCTTTGAGCATACTTTGAGCATACTTTCACATCTTTGAGCATATTTTGGACAAAGCCACTCGTTATGGCATCCAAACTAACGAATGAATTAACAAACAAACATAACATATAAATTCTGGTGAATTGATTTAAGATAATATGGATTACATATAAACTCTATTTCAACACATTGGAGTAGTAAAAATGGCCAATCCTCTAAATGAAGTAGATAATGTGGATTACATATTGTTTCTAGCCAGCTGGGCATCTTCTAAGACATTGGAAATCCTCCAAATGAATCAGCATTTATATTGGAGTAGTAATTGCTTAAATCCTCCAAATGAATCAGCATCTCCAAAAGAATCAGCATCTCCAAATATTTCAGGCATGACAGAAGTGTCATGTAGTGTGATACATATTACAAATGAATTAAACAATCATATACAATCTAAAACATAATTAGAAATGTCCTATCGATTTCAAATAACAAAACTACAAACATACCTCATTAACATCTGGTGCAATGACATGAACATGTGGTGCTGTGGCAGGTTCGTATGGTGCTGTGGCAGGAACATATGGTGTTGTGGTAGGTTCATGTTCTATCTGCATGCAAATTCAAATAAGATATCAGTTACTTTACTAAACACATGTCACTTCACAATATTACAGTAATCTCATACATATCTGATGTTTTATTTTTCTATGTTTCTTAAATTATATTGACTATAGCCTTCGAGTGCGAGGACGACCTTTAGCACGAGTAACTTTTGGATCACGAATGCGTTCAACTACAGTCTCTGAACTCCCAACAATATTACAAGAACTTTTTTCAAAACCAAAATTTTGTTTTCCTAAATCTTTACATAGAATATCAATCCAATCTAAAACATAATTAGAACTTGCAATATCTCATGCAACCATATCTGCAACCCTAGCGAACTTAGCACATATTTTATAATATCTCACTTGATCATCTGTAGAACTCCATATATCATAGATAATTTTGACCCTACTGTGACATCGCCGAACATCTTTACGCCATCGTCCTAAGATATACTTTTCTGGAAATACTTTTACGTCATTACGTATCATGGTTGTAACCGTATGCCTGCAGAGAATTCCTCTAAATTGAAACCTGGAGCAACTACAATTAATTTCTCCTTTCTCTTTTTCAAAGTGAACTCTAAAGAAAGTTCTTTTTTCCCCCTCACATACTTTCACATCTTCTCTGACTACATGTTCTGATCCCACCGAATTGACAACTTCGCAATACATCCTTCTAATTAAGTCTTGCTGAAATTCTTTGAACTTTGAAATGGTATAAACTTCTTGTATTTGATGCTCCATATTGTACTCTGTTACACAAGGAAGTTGCTGTGAAAGTGACTTCATATATTCTCTTACTTCTTTTTCAACTTTACTCGTCAAAGCATGATTAAACTGCTCAATAAATTGTTCCAATATGTCTTTGAGTTCACATACCAATCAAAGAAGGCATTCATACTTTCAGAACGTTGAGCGGTTGACATGTCTGCCCAAAAACTATTCTTTAGAAAACATGGAACCCAATGAAGTATGTCCTGATATAACCCAGTAAGCCATTCATTATCACCCAAATCATATTGAACAATCATATAATCCCAAGTTTCCTTAAATTGTACAACACATTGTGAATCATAAACAGCGGAATGTAGTAAATGAGTGATTTCATGATATTCAGTATAACCGTCTAATTTTTCAGGAACTTTCTTCAGTATATGCCACAAACACCACCGATGTCGAGTAGTAGGAAAAATAATCTCAATCGTCTTTTTCATTGCCTTGTCTTGGTCAGTAATGATTCCAATATGTGCAGCATTGGACATGCAAGATAGCCACGTCCTAAATAACCATGTAAAAGTCTCAGTGTCCTCATATGATATCAAACCACATCCTAACAATATAGAATGACCATGATGATTAACTCCCACAAATGGGGCGAATGGCATGTCATACTTATTTTTTAGATATGTGGTGTCAAATGTAACAACATCACCAAAAGATTTATAGGCGGCCCTACTATTTGGATTAGCCTAAAAAATTTTTTTTAATCGACCTTCATCATCCAAGTTGAAGCTAAAGTAAAACCTATCGTCTTCTGCTTGCATTTTCATCAAGTAGTTTTGTAAAGCAACTACATCTCCGTCACCAAGCCGTAATATTCTTTGTTTGTCAACATGATTTCTACAGTCTCTTGCCGTGAATGTAACATTTTCATGACCACCAGCTTCAATAACAAGAGAATTGCTACTTTGGGCAACTCTTATTCCAGCTCTATCATTTATCTCAAGTTTCCTTTTTGCATGTACATTGATGCTACGGTTACATTTGAAATACTTCGACTTCGATGAAGATAATAATTTATGGTTGTGCTCGAGAACTAAAGTTCGAACCCTTCATTTTCCAACTTCATCTACTCATCCACATATTTTAGCATTGCAACCCATTTTTGAATTAGGTTGGGGCCTTAAAATATTTCTCGATGTCATTTTTGAAAAACCACTTCTCCCACAAGCAAATGTCACATATCTAACATTCTCATCACCTCATTTTTTTACTACTTCTTCGCAGTACGGGAAACCCCTTTCGTTTACCAAATTCTTTGTAATAATTAAACATCTCATTAGCACTATCAAAAACCATATTTGTCTTCAGATCATCATCAATTTCATTAATTTGAACATCTACTCCCTTATCATCTTCCAATTCAGTGTCCAATTCTAAAATTTTCATTTTCTGTCACCCCTAAATTATGGATGAAGCCTGTATAAAAAAAAAGGACACATATATTTCATATTTTTACAAATTGAATTGAAAACCAAATCAAAAATGGCCAAATAGAACCACAAATGAAAAAACCAAAAATAAACACAGAACCACAAATGAATTCAGAACCACTATGTTGAACTAGCATTACCGATCATTACTTAGTCATCCAACACGCCATCACATTTCTTGATAACACAATCTGATATATAACTTATGAAATGTAAGAGTTTTTTGGTGGGATGGCATGACCGAAATTAATAATCAGAAATTACTGGAAAATGTGTTCTAATAAAGGACATTTTTTTTTTTTATTCTTTAAGATCGAGGTATGATTACTGACCCAAAATTTTAATAGAGACAAATAATCACATTCATAAAACTATTTTTATATATAATTATTAAGATAAAAAGGTAAATCTTTTTACATTAAATCGTACCTAATTTGTAAGCATTCTAGGTTTAATTTATTGGATAAAAGAAAAGGAATTGAGATAAAATAATTTATGGGTAAGTGAAAAGGTCTGTGTTCAAAGTTCAATTTCAACAAAATCAATTATAACAAGTGAATGATTTTTATTTTGTAAGCAAAATTTCAGTAATAACCTATGCCTTAGAACTTACTGGAGCAAGGAAGTGCTTTGTTCAACGAAACCCTAGAACTTACTCCGACGAGCTGCAGACAGTGAAAAGGTCTGTGTTCAAAGTTTAATTTCAACAAAATCAATTATAACAAGTGAATGATTTTATTTTGTAAGTAAAATTTCAGTAATAAATGAAACCCTAGAACTTACTGGAGCAAGGAAGTGCTTTGTTTAACGAAACCCTAGAACTTACTCCGACGAGCTGCAGACAAACGGCGCCCAGCTTTGTTCAACGAAGTGATGCTGGAGTAAGGAAGAGAAAAATTATGTTTGTTCAATGAAGTGCTGCTGGAGCAAGGAAGAGGAAAATTAAAATTTGTTCACTTTGCAGGGATGTTTGGCAACGAAAGCATGTCAAAGCTGGGATAACAAATTTTAACTCAAAACGGCAGCTACTGTTGTCGTCCTGTACAAAAGTAAGTATATTTGACAGTAGGAATATCATTTCTGCTTTTGAATATAGTCGGACACGTGTCATTACCCCACTAATAAGTATCACTAATTTCTAATAAATAAATCAAACGCTAATTCATTGCCACACTAAAGACATTGCTGGACCTTATTAAGAAAATTAGGACGAAGTCAATGCATAAGAATTTGAATATGAGTTTTAATTACAATTTGTCAGCTGATTAACAAATAAAATAAAAAGTGACGATAGCAAATTGTCACGTCAGTGCATGACCCTCCACTATAAATAGATTCATAAACTCCTCAATTTCTGGGAGTGAAACAGAGAGCAAAAGATAATCAACCAAAGATTGAAAATGGTTGCCACTTCATCAACTCCAACTCTGGTCTCAAAGTGCATCGTTTTGCCTGACCAAAAGTCAAACCTCGGAGACTTGAAGCTCTCAGCCTCTGATCTTCCAATGCTCTCTTGTCACTACATTCAAAAAGGCGGCCTCTTCAATCGCCCCCCGTTTCACATTGAATATCTGATTTCGCTCTTAAAGAAATCTCTCTCTCAAACTCTATCTCAATTCCCGCCCCTTGCCGGCCGATTCACTACTGACTCCAAGGGCCACATCTTCATCACCTGCAACGACGCCGGTGTCGATTTCATCCACAAAAACGCCACCGTTTTGTCCATTCGCAATATCCTCAGTCCACTTCACGTTCCTGATATGTCAAGAGCTTCTTCGCTCTTGACAGGACTATCAGTTACGAAGGCCATTACAAGCCGATTCTGACAGTTCAAGTAACTGAACTGGCGGATGGCGTGTTCATTGGCTGTTCCATGAACCACGCGGTCACAGACGGCACGTCGTTTTGGAATTTCTTCAACACATTTGCTGAACTGACAAAAGGCGTCGTGAAAATCTCGAAGCAGCCGGATTTTTCACGTGACTCGGTATTGATTTCCCCAGAGCTGTTGAGAATTCCCGACGGCGGACTGAAAGTGACGTTTAACGAGAACGATCCGTTGAGTGAGAGAATCTTTAGTTTCAGTAGGGAATCTATTTTAAAACTGAAAGCTAGAGTGAACAACAAGAAATGGATTGATAACGGCGATGTTGACGCCGTTGAGGTACTCGGCAAGCAAAGTAACGACCCGTATTGGCTGAAGAAAGCGAAGTCAACAGTTGAAATATCATCATTTCAGTCTTTGTGCGCACTTCTATGGCGAGCGGTGACACGTGCGAGGAAACTACAACTGAATAAAACGACAACGTTTAGGATGGCAGTGAATTGCCGTCACAGGTTGAACCCGAAGCTGGATCCGTTGTATTTCGGTAACGCGATTCAAAGCATACCGACTTACGCGTCAGCTGGGGACGTGTTATCTAAAGATCTACGGTGGTGCGCGGAGCAGCTGAACAGGAACGTGAAAGCGCATGACGATAAAACGGTACGTCGTTTCGTTGAGGAATGGGAGAGTAACCCGCGGGTTTTTCCGTTGGGGAACTTGGACGGTGCATCAATCACGATGGGTAGCTCTCCGAGATTTCCGATGTACGACAGTGATTTTGGTTGGGGCCGGCCTTTGGCTGTTAGAAGTGGTCAGGCTAATAAATTCGACGGTAAGATCTCCGCTTTTCCAGGAGAGAAGGTGGTGGCGCCGTTGATCTCGAGGTCGTTTTGGCGCCAGAAACTATGGCTGGGATTGAATCTGATTATGAGTTCATGCAGTATGTTTCTTGATTTGTTCTGAGCCGTTGGATTGGATTGGTTTGGCCCTGTGGGGAAAATAAGGAATTTGTGATATATATAGTATGTTGCTCCCTTTTAACTTGGAAAGTTGGATTGATTAGTTCTTATTTATATTAAAATTTAAAGAGCAACAATAATGTTGGATAAGAAAGAAGTTGACTTGTGTCTTTTGTAAGAATAATTTTTTGGTAATTGCCTCATTGCATTAACTTATTGTCTAAATTGGGATAAATTAAAAAAAAAAATTGATTAATTTGATAGGGCCATCTTCACCCTAAAAAGGAAAATCACTAAAACAAAATGCTTCTTTGTATCCATAATTGAGTTTCTTGATCTATTTTCTATGGCAAATATGAAATTGGATATTATGATCACGGATCATTTTTTTTATGTGCAATTTGATTTAAAACTTTCTGAAATGCTACCAAAAGACAGGTGACTAAACCCCAATCGCATGAATGAGAGTAGGTTTAGTTTCAATTCATGCATTACGCTCTGTGAACATAAATTGAATTCAAATAGCTATGAACTTTTGATCTAAATTGTTCTAAAGAAGCACGAAAGTTGAAGGCTATAGGCTGACTAGCTTTTCACAGTTAGTGGACCTGTTCTTACCATTATACGAGTCCATGGAAGTTGTTAAAATATTTTATTACACTTCAATTATCACACTTATGAAGATTGAGTTTTGGAACTTGTAAAAGTTGAATTTTACTTTCGATCTAAGATCGAGAATTTATATGATGGAGATATCGGTAGTCCTGTAAAATAAATATAAAATGACGAAGACGAACAGAAAGAGAAGAAAGAATAAGGTTTAGGGTTACATTTATTTTCGTAAATTACCGTGAGGACGGTAGGCTGATGTTTAGGAGGTGATGTACAAGCCAAAGCTTAATGAATAAATCTCTTGGATCTCATCTCCTTTTATAGGTTGTGAAGTAACCTTCGAGTCGGATTAGGATTCTCTAGAAGAATCGTACACCAATTCTACTTAGTAAAGGGTAGTGGAATCAGGGTTGAATGAAGTGTGCTTAGATATTCAGGATTAAGTGTAATCTCAATGGTATTTGGATTATACCACCATGTTCAAAGGTAGTCCTCCTTCATATAAAGACTTAGTTTCCTTATTAATAAGGAACTAGGGTCCATAACATCGACCGGAACATCAAGTAACATAATTAAGACATTTCTGAAACCCTTATAAGTCATATGGGCAAGGGGATATAATGAGATTAAGTCTTTCCAGCGGTAGATGCAAGGCTGCAGCGAACCTTTGACATTTATCACATCTAAGGGAGAAGTCTGTCGCGTCGGTTTGCATGGTAGGCCAATAGCAATACAAGAAAACTGTGAGATAGCGACGGAAATCTGTCGCTAATCCGTTGCTAACTGTACGCTACTGTACAGTTAGCAACAGAATAGAGATGGAAAAATTCCGTCTCTATTCTCATAGTCGCAAAAAAAAAAATAGCGACGAAATTTATTCCGTCTCTAATTAGCGACGAAAAGTTCCATTTCAATATAGAGATGGAATAATTCCATCGTTAAATAGCGACGGAATAACAGTCCGTCTCTAATTTGAGACGGAATCCGTTTCTATTTCCGCTTCTAATTTCCTAGGAAATTTATTATTTTTAATAAAATTATTATTTTTTAAATTTTTTAAGAAAGAAATTTTATTTTAAATAATGTTATTAGTATTAGTAAAATTATAAAATAAATATATTAATGACTTAAATTATAAAATAAACATGACAAATAGTAAATAAAATTTTTATTATATAAATGTTAAAAAAAATACACATAAATTAATCAAGTACTACCAACAATATTGACTTAAAAATGCAATTCAGGAATTCTTTGTAAGCTTCTTCAGCAAAACTAGATAACCAAATTGTGCAACACAAATAAACCAATTTTCAAGAATCCAGTGAATGTAACAGGCCATCAATAGTTTGTTGTTCTTCACCTTACATAGTAAACAACAAAAGAAATCAGATACAAGTACTAGCAATTGCAAATTTATATAAATATGCAAAAACTGCAAAGAAGGATCTGTAGAACAAACTAGAAAATACAGGTGCACATCTTGTTAGACAATTATGACCTCTAGCGTCACTGTTTGTAAAAGAGATTGTGTTTTTGTACAAAATTAACTATGTAGTAATGAAATTACCTTTTACCGTTTCGTAATTTATTTACTTTGATATATAAATGGTAAAAGTCCATATGATTAGTTCCGGATTGAGATGATATGAGACAGTATCAATCCATAAAGGTTTAATCATTAAATATCCCTAGTCGTAGTATTATCGAGACTGGACATCGATAATACGAAATAGACTAGTATTGCACTTGTACGCGTTGTGAGGGCATAACGACATAGTTCTCATATGTTTAAGTATATGATACTTATGCAAGTGCGATAAGAGGTTGTGTTTTACCGATGGTACAGAAAACAGCTTTGCTCTGGATAGACCCCGCGGAATCCCATTGGTAGTATGTATATGTGTCTATATGCATGGCAGAAAAGCCCGAAGCCCGGCCCGGGCGGGCTTTGGCCCGGCCTGGGGTAACACGGGCCCGGCCGGGCTTCACCCAAAAAGCCCAGGCCCGCCCGGCCCGGGATTAAAATAAATAAATAATATTTTAATTTATAAAATATATAAATTTGTATAATAAATTTTTTATATTTATAATTTTTTATAATAAAAAAATCGGGTCCGGGCTTAAAATAAATAAATAAATATTTTAATTTATAATATATATATATATAATAAATTTTTTATATTTATAATTTTTTATAATAAAAAAATCGGGTCCGAGCTTAAATAAATAAATAATATTTTTATTATATAATATATATTTATATAATAATTTTTTTATTTATAATTAAAAAATCAGGCTCGGGCCCGGCCCGATGACAGCACAGGCCCGGGCCGGGCTTTGATAAGCCCGGCCCATTGCCATGCATATGTGTCTATGGGAGTCCGCTTTCAGGGTAGGTGTATTTGGTCTTAACATGAGACTTGCATCGCTAGTACTTGCGACAATCGGTAAACTTTGGTTTTGGTCGTCCAGGGCTTTAACAAGTTCTATGTACGCCTCTACTGGGTTTATTGAGAATCCTAGTCTATTGGATGTGATGTCAAGACGGAAGTATCACTTCAGACATATGTAGATGATGATCACGCAAGGATTCATAACTAGTTCTCTATTGTATTGCAACCATCGGGATAATATGACAATGTCATGATTATCCGATTCAAAGAGACTAGTTGCTTGATATCTGATATGTGCTTCGTATGGGGCAGACACTATTCCAGCCTCAGGCCTTGCACGTGACATCTGATACTAGATCGCAATACGCAATACTACGTATTCTACGCTTGACATAGATTATATATTCCAGTAAGAATATTTCTGGAGAATTGGGTAGGCAGGGTGCTTTGCTAGAAGCCAACCATGTCTTGTAAATCGGTAAGCACGTGGTATGAGGTACTCACTTTATCGGATAGTCCGATAACTGGATTTACTGCCAACATATCCAGAGGTCTCTTGGGTCGCTTCCCAAAGATTCACCGATGACAGTTGATTTAAAATAGAATTAATATGAGATTAATTAAGAGAGAGAAAATTAATCTGTGATTAATTGATGTATTATTTAATCTGGGATTAATTGTGTTCGGAAGAGAGAGAACGTGAATAATTTGGAATTAATCGATAAAATAAATTTAATAGTTAAATTTGATTTTTCTATTTAATTTATTGATATGGGTTAAAATTAATATATCAGATATATTAATTGGAATTAGATTTCAACACGAATTAAAGTCGGACTTTATACTTGCGAACGGATTAATTTAGAATTAATTCGTAAACGGCATTCGTAAAAAATTTATGAGGCGTCGTCATTTAATTGAATTAGATTTAATTATTTAACGACATGAATTCATTTAATCGGATTAAACGGATCCGAGCCGCAGTAAATATTCGTAGATTCCATTCGAATTTTGAATTCAAATGTGAGGCCCACTTTAAATGTGGTAGTTGGGGGAGTGGTTGGCATTTATGTCATACCATCCACTTTCCAACCACCTTGGAATGGTTTTGGTGAAACCATTTACCCAACCACCTTGTTTAGGTGAAAAGGGAAAATTGGTTTCTACCAAAACCATCTCTCTCCCTCATTTTGGTAACATAACACACACTTGAAACCCTAGACACACCAAGTTGGGCGTGGGCTTCCTCTCTCGCTTCACTTTGATTTTGTTGCAAACTCAAAGAAGCTAGCACTTCAAGGAATCAACAAAGGTGATAGGGAAACAACTCAAAGCTTGGAATCAACACAAAGGTTGGATCTTGGAGATCTTCATTCAAAAATTTTAAAAGCTCAAATTCGTTCATTGTAAGTATATTCCGCAACTTATAATGATCTTTATCACATACTTTCATGCTTATTAGATCATTGGCATGTTCTAGGAACACTTACATGGTATCATGAGCCAATTTTAAGCATGAAAAAATCTAGGGTTCTTGAGACTAAAATTTGAGGCTTTTGTGTTTTGAACATGATATTTTCAAATTGATGGTTTGAGCATGCTTAGAATATGATAACTTAGAGTTATGCATGATTAGATTTGAGACAAATCAAATGAATCAAAAATTATAATTTCCTTAGGGTGGCCGAATGGTACTGCAGTCCACTGCAGTTTGATTTTTTATTTTTTACAACATAAGATGTGTTTAAAGCATGATATAAATGTTGATTGTTGGTTTGATTAGATTGGAATCAAAGTCAATAATGTTTATGTTAAATTCAAAGAGCATGTTGAGCATGAAAATGATATGTTTTGCTTCAATTTGTGTTGAGCATAAATTGATTAACGTAATCATGATTAATTAGTTAATTAAGATGTTTTGGAAATATTAAGATTAATTAATTAATCATGGCTAATACACTTTAATTATAATAATTAAAATATTTGGAATATTAAAATTATAATAATTGTCCTTTTAAAGTTTATTGGGCCAAAAGTGTGTAATTGGGCTTAATGGGCTTGGTTTGACCAAGTTTGATTTTGGACTTTTGGATTGGATCCAATTGGGCCCAAAACCAATTGCATAAAGTCCAAATACATCACTTAGCCCTTTAAAGAATATAATTGGGCCTAATGGGCCTAAATTGATTTGTTGGCAATAGGCCAATTGGGCCCAAAACCAATTCCATAAAGTCCAAATACATCACTTAGCCCTTTAAAGAATATAATTGGGCCTAATGGGCCTAAATTGATTTGTTGGCAATAGGGTGATTCCTATTGGGCCTTGGCATTGGATGTTATTGGCCCTTTGAGACCCATCAAGATTGGATTTGGAATCCAAATCTTTAAGGCAAATAAATAAGTGTAAATATTTAATTTGGAATTAGTATTGAATACAAATAAATTGGATTTAAAGTTGTAGTTCGATATAATTCAAGAATACTTACTTTAAGTATTTATTCTTAAACGAGTTGGACTCGCGCAAATCAAATCGTTGTTTGAACATTGGATGGTCATTAATCAAAGATTCATTAATTGGAATAGATTGATTGAATAACATGCTTTGTATGAATACATGAATGTGTTGTAATAGGTATATCGGATGAATATTAGAAGGGCGATGGCAATTTTGGAAATTGTAATAAATTTAGAATTTATTAAATTGGACCTGCGTGTCCAGCTTTTTATCTCCTTATTCTTTGTATTTCTCTTCTCACCAATTCCCCTAAATGTAAATGAGGTTTCTTTATTGTATTATATAATTGGGTAGAAGTTAGAATAGTTCTAGCCGGGGAGAGGAAATGGAGTGATTTGTTTTATGAATAATTTGTGACATATCCATCCGCATATCGTTATTAATTTACTTTTCGCACCTTATGATGTTTTAGAAGCATGCTTAAGGGTGTATGATGAGACCTTAACAAAGATAATAAATTGATTGCCAATTTACGCGAAAAACCCTCAAAACATATTAAGCATTTTTCCTTCCGTTGAATGATTCTTACTCAAGTTCCAAAGTTGGCATTTGTTTGTTGGCCAAAGTCAAGACCTTTGTCAATTGCGGATGTGTTTGAATCATGAGAGTTTTGTTCCATATCGGTGTCTTGTCCAAGTCGTGATTTGTTGGCCAAAGTCAAGATCACTTCTTGTCCATCGACATTGATTGCGACACTGCTCAGTCTATTATGCTTGCTTCCATGACTCAACATTTCCGTCGACAGAACAGGGACTTGGATCCATATAACATGTTGGTGAGGTTGTAAGATCTTCACTGATCTAACCGAAGGTCACAGAGATATGAGTTAGTAAAGAAGCACTTCCGTTCACGTATGTCAGAAGGCATGTCTGTTGAGTCACATGTGGCACAGATGATTGCTGACATAGATGAGATGGCTGAGATGGGGATAGTCTTCGAGGCTGAGATTACCATAGATATGATCTTGCAATCTCTCCCCGACACTTGGAGACAGTTCATCATAAACTATAATTTGATGAACACTGATGATACTCTTGGAGACTTGTTGGCAGTTCTCAAGGAAGCCGAGAAGGAGCTGCTTAAGGGCAATAAGCGCGAGGCGCACTTTGCTTCGACATCTCAGACACCGAGGGCTGGGCCCAAAGCGACTGGAGGAGTGAAGAAGAAGAAGCATAAAAGAAAGGGCAAGGCCAAATCGTCAAAGGCTTCTGGGAAGCCTAATGATAAATCTAAGGATGTTTGCCTCAAGCGCGACAAGCGGGGTCACTGGAAGCGTGACTGCCGCGAGTACAAGGCACTCCTGAAGGAGATTAAAGCGGGCAAGGCACCGGCTTCAGGTATGTTTGTTATTGAAATAAACATGACCACTTCTAGTTTTAAAAATTGGATTTTTGATTCTGGTTGTGGTATTCACATATGTACTGATGTGCAGGATCTGTGGATTAGCAGGAGACCGACCTCAGGGGAGATTGATCTACGCGTTGGAAATGGGGCACCAGTCGCCATTTTGGCCGTTGGCACTTTTGTTTTGGAATTTCCCTCGGGGCATGTACTAGAACTTACAGACTGTTATTATGCACCTAGTTTGACTAGGAATATTATTTCCGTATCTATGTTAACCCAATGTGGGTATACTTTTGTATTCAGAAACACTGGGTGTTTTACGTATAAAAATGATGTAGAAATTTACACTGCTGTTGCAAATAATGATCTTTATATTTTGAATATAAATCAATCTCAAATATATAATATAACAAACAAAAGGCTCAAAATGAGTAACAAAGATGAAACTTATATGTGGCACTGTCGTCTAGGACACATAAACAAGACTCGCATATCCACACTATCCAAGAGTGGGTACTTGGACGGATTTGATCCAAATTCATATGACGTCTGTGAATCTGGCTTATTAGGCAAAATGCCTAAATCACCTTTTAGCACTAAGGGTGAACGCGCCACCGAACTGTTAGCCCTCGTTCATAGTGACGTGTGTGGGCCCATGTCTAGCCAGGCTAGAGGTGGATATGAATACTTCGTAACCTTTACGGATGATGCATCGCGTTATGGTTATGTGTATCTTATGAGACACAAGTCGGAAACTTTTGAGAAATTCAAAGAGTTTCGACACGGAGTTGAAAAATAGACAGACAAGAGTATAAAGACATTACGGTCGGACCGTGGTGGCGAATACATGACAGCAATGAGTTTCTAGATAAAAGTAATCCAGCTATTAAATACTTAAAGATCGAAAGATGACATAATGTATAGGAGGAAAACAAAACTGAAACACACATGAATCACCTTTTGCACACTGCATTTTACTATCTTCACCTGCCAGCAAAACTCCCAATTTGAAAGAATTAATACCAGAAGGATTGGGGTCCTCTCTGAGTTAGTTTTAGTAAAGGATCAATCCAGAAATGAACCTGTGCGGGAACATATTGGACATCCTTTAATTCAAACTTAGAGACCTGCTATTCCTTTTCCATGATATTGTAGACAAATCTGGCCCAGTTCTTTTCCACATCTTGATGGCTAAGCACAGTCAAATCAATATCGCCATCAAGAAGATATGTTTTCAGTGGTATTGAGCCAAATTGGAACAACTGTTAGAGGCAAAGTGGAAGACTTCAGATTAATTGAAGCATAAAGGTCACCAAAATAGTCTTATACTCCTATGTATACACATTGAAAGAAATCAGTCGTCATAATCTCCAGCCAAGTTTTGAGGTTTCCATTTTTTTTTACAAATAAAAGTTAATTGCATGCAGAAATCAATAAAATGTAGTCAAGAATCATGCATATCAGTCGTATTAGTAATCAAAATCTCGATTCCCTCACAAGATCATCACTATCTCAGAAGACTAACTACTTAATCCTATAGCAAATGGTCAATATGTTGCTGTTTGACAAATACATGATTTGTGCAATAACTCTAACATATTATATCATGGAAGTCAGCCTAAAAATGATCTGTTAACTGAATAAGGAAACAAAGTGTACCGATGGAATACCATGAAGACCACTTCATAAGGAGATCCACAGAATCCAAGCTCTTAGTAAAATAATAATAAGTTCTTTTAAAAATTTCTCTGAGTTCTTTTAAACATTGAATTTTTTTTTTTAAGATAATGAGCTCTTTTGCACATTGAATTTTTTAAAAGAATCATCTTATCATCTAACAAGATAAAAGATGAACAAAAAGCCTAAACAGCTCAAGACTACTGATACTGCAATGAAGAGCAATCTTTTGCAACAAAATATTTTCCTCCCAGCTTTGGACAAAAAATTTGGAAGCAGACTAGCCTTAGTAATAAACCTCATCAAATGAACATATATATTGCAGAGAATATCCAACACATGAAAACCATTAAAAGCAGGAAGCATAAATTTCTAAACTAACCTAGTTTTAACATAGAATAATACAAAAGCTACATCAAAAAAGAAAAGAAAAGAAAAACAATGCGTTTTGCAACACTGAATATAAATAACCTAGAACAGTTAGGTTTGGTACTTACCTCAATCCCACGATAACCATTAATTAGCCTCTGAATGTAATTGATGACCTTCTTTCTCATTTTCTCAGAAACTATAGCAGGTTGTATAGTACATAATATCTTCTGGATCCACCCGCTGATCACTTCTCAAAAGTATCAGCATGACGCAGGGTCCACCCGCTGATAGCTTCTCCGGCAATGGCAGAGAGCCAAGAAGGCCAACCGCTGATTTCCACCATTTCTAATCTCACTCGCCTCCGCTCCAGCCGCCGCCTCCACCGATGCCTTCCTCTCAAACCTAACACTCACTTCCTCTCTCCTCTCTATCGCCTTCCCCGAAACTTCTCTCTCCCCAAACACGCATCCTATTTTTCACCAAACCAAAACAAAAATCTCATTTCTCACAGCATTTTATTAATTTAATTCCTCTCCAAATGAGTTTTTTTTCCCTCTAAAAGCAATTGATTTTGAATTTTGGGTTTCCTTTCAATTCGATCTTAGTCTAGGGTTTCTTATCACCGTTGGTTGGTTAGGATTTGCTGGAATCGACGAGAATGAGCTATGGTTCAGCTAGGCTTTGATTTGATTTTGAATTTTGGAGATGTGTCGTTGTTTGATTTAGAAAAAATAAAAGAGAATGCTTCAAACATGATCAAAACGACAACGACGGAATTTTAATTTCATCTCTAATAGAGACGAAATTTATATTCCTTCGCTAAATATAGCGACGGAATTTAGTGCCGTCACTAAATTTAGCGACGAAACTAATTCCGTCTCTAAATAGAGATGGAATTTATATTTTATCGCTAAATATAGAGACAGAATATAAATTTCTTCTATATTTGGAAACGGAATTAAAATTCTGTCGCTATTTAGAGACGGAATTTTAATTCTGTCGCTATTTAGAGATGAAATTTTAATTTCGTCGCTATTTATAGAGATGGATTAAAAAATCCATCGCTATTCCGTCGTTTTTTTCCCGTGATTTCATTCCCGCCACTGTCGTTAAATTTCACTGCTAATGTTGTAATCCATTTCAATTCTGTCGCTATTCCGTTTCTAAATGTGGAAACATATTATTCCGTCGCTAATTTCCGTCTAATTTTGTATTTTCTTGTAGTGTAATACCTTGCTTTGTGGGCTCGGCATGCCAAACTTCTTCCCTCAGAATAGTTCCTACATCCCCCTTCGTGTAACTAAGCCAACATGAATTGGGCTTTTTCGGGAGTGACGCAATTGAGTTAAGGCCTATAGTAGGATCTCTTTAGGAGTTAATCATCCTACAAGATGAACCTCACATATTGACGTTGGATTTTTGAGCTTCAGCCTTGTCATGTGGGAGTGTGCCATCTTTCAGATATTTCACCATTGAAGTCATCCATGAGTCGATTAGACTAACCAAGGCAACGTCTTTGGTCTATTCCTGCCAGATGGCTGGCTATTGCAAGTACACAATTAGAATGACTAGGGATTATCCCCCTACATATTTGAACAGATAGTGGCTAGGGTGTTCGCGTGGGGAGTTCTCGACCATAAGAAGTGAATTCCTCAAATGTCGCCTCGAGCTCTTTCACTTTTTGGAAGTAAGTTGCCATCTGTGAATCTCTTACCTGAAATGACCTTGGAATTGGTTTGATAATGAGTTGAAAGTCTTGACTGAACATCAATGTTCTTAACCCCTAGTCCTTAGTCAATATTAGCCCAACGATCAATACGTCATATTCGGCTTCGTTGTTGGTGACATTAAAACTATATTTGATTTCTTGTTGTAGCATGTCTCCTTCAATGGTGGTGAGTACCAGTCCCAAACTGCATCCTCGCTTATTGCTTGACCCATTGACTGCGAGTTTCCAAGTTGTTATCAGTTAGACGCACTGGATTTCCATATCAGTGATGAACACTAAAAAGTAAACATTTAAGAAAGAGAAATTAATTATTTTACACATATAGTTTCATTAATCCCCTTAATTTAACACATTTATGAAAAAATAATTAAATTATGTTTTTTTATATTTTTATTGTGATTTTTATTTTTTGTACATGTGAAATAATACTTTGGATGCATAATTAGAAGAAGAAAAAAGACCTGACATTTGGATTTTAGAGGTGATAAGTGCACAAAAGTGTACTTAGAACGCTGCTAACTCGGCTTTATTATCATATGTTTTAATCTTAATTAAGTTATTTTATACTTTGTTAATAGGAAGCGATGGATCAAGGAGAATGGAGCAATTGAACATGTTTCAGAGCCTAACAGACATATCGGACGCAGGCAGGAGCATCAGCCGCGCACTAAATTTAAAAAGGCTATAACTTTTGATTTAGAAAGAGTTACAGGACCCATAATATATCGATTTGCATCTACTCGAGGAGATCTAGTCAATATTAGCATCCTTCAAAGCTGCTTTCGCGTGGAGACAGGCGGCGCACGTCGCGACGCGAAACTGCCATTTCAGGATTTTGTGCTTTGTGTTTTTAATGCAATTTAGGGTTTCAGGACTTTTATATATAAATCCAACTTCATCCTAAACCCTAGAGGAGGAGAAAATCAGAGAGAAACAGAGGAAAAACACTCAAAAAGAGCCAAAGACATAATTCATAGAGAGGAAGAACGAAGAACTTCAAGGAAATCATGACGTCTTTCCGATCTATTCAGGCTGCATCTCTTTCTTCCATGGAGAACTAATCTCCTAGGCAAAGCTAAGGATGAACTCTATATTTTAACTTCTTATATTCATGTTGTTGATTTCTTGAATGAACCTTTTGACGTTTAATATAATTGATGGTTTTTATTTCTCATTATCGTTCGATTTATTAGCCCAGAAATTATGTTTTGTCAAATCCCATATAGATCCAGTCATGCTTCTTCTATGTGTGATTTGTGGAACCAGTTGTGACTGGTAAAGGTTGTTTTATGTGTTGGTCTTCTGCTGCAGTATTTCCTGAGGGTATATTGTCGACGTTAGATAGCTCATAATGATAACTTTTGTATGCTGTTAACATAGAGAAAATAATCATTGATTACCCTAGAATTTAATATGAGTAGAATTGAATATCTTCCAATTGTTGGTTTGGGATGTGAAACCTTCAATTGTGTAATGAAAATAAACAATAACTGAATATAGAAGGTTGATACAAGAGGAATTTCTGATGCTTTGCTGTTTATCTCTATAGATATTTCCTGCATACTTTTCATAATTTTTATTTTTTATTTCTTTTATCTTATATTATCAATTTCATTCATTTTCTTTATTTAAGTTATTGCTAAAGTTTTTGTTTGAGTAAATTTGTTCCTGTAACCATCTCTCTGAGGAATCGACACCCCAGCTATACTGCGATAACCGCAAGTTTTTTTGGGCATAAACAGGAGGCCATAAACTTGAAATTGCGTTCTAACAGTGTACAATTTTGGAAATTCCAACTTTACGCAATTTTCATATTTTGACCATAACATTTTACTCCAATATAGGATTGAGGTGATTCTAGTTCCAGATGAAAGAAGACTCAAATATCTACAAGTTTGATGTTTATAAGATTTCTAGTTATGAAGTTTTCAATGCTGAAATTGATGAAAAATTCAAGTGTGTTTTGTGTAATTATTAAAGACAAAAATAAGAGAAAAATAATATGGTCAATCCACCTTTTCGATGGGATTGGCCCATAAGTTGACAATTACATTACATCATTAAATACAATATGATTGTTAAATGTAAGAGGTTTTGAGCACCTCTTGCTATAAATAGAGGTTTTCATCGCCTCATTTTATTTAGCTTTTCTCTATAGAATTCTCTCGAGATTTTCTAAGGGTCATATCTCTTATATGTTTTATTTTTCAAGCTTTAATGTAATTTCTTTTTCGTTTAGTAATAAAATTATGTGTATTTTTATTCAAAACATGAGTAGTTATTTCTATCATGCTATGGTAAATGGTGAGTTCTTAATCTGATAATATAGATTAATCTTATTTATATTATCATATATGAATTGTAATCTAAAGATTAATATTTATTTATAGTTGAATTTAATTATTAACAAACTTTATTACCGCCTATCTAATTGGTTTTATTTATTGGTATAATTGAATATCAAACTGAACTTGTCATAGACAAATGTTATCACCACTTTTATGGTTGGTTTTATATGTTTTGATATAATTAATTCCTAAAGTAAATTAGTTGTGTAATAATGACAATTTATAGATTATAAAATGTAAGATTTCTCTAAATTTGAAATATCAAGATTGGATCCCTTAGCCCCGAATATGTTATTTTATTGTTGTAGTCCAATTAATAATTATCCATCACTTTAATCAATTCACTTTCTTTCATTCAAATTATTATTTTATTTTAGTAAATATATTCCATGTGGATCGGCTCCGGACTTACCATATTATTTTATTACCCGACACTCTTATACTTGATAGTAAATAACCAATTGTGAGTGTGTCAGTCAGTTTGAGCTGTTAATATGGGAGAAAATAGGCCATGATGTCTACTAGTGTTTGAGACTTGATCGCAGTTCGAGGCTGGTAAGTTATATCATGTTCCCCTTGTTCCACTGCCCATTTGACTAGCCCCCCGGAGAGTTCGGGTTGTTGAGTATGTTTCTCATGGGATAAGTGGTGTAGACTTGAAAGTAGGGGCATAGTTTCCAGACTATTATCATCAAGGCCAACACCAGCTTCTCCATCTGAGTGTAGCGAGTCTCCGCTTCAAGTAGGGCTTTACTCATATAGTATACTGGAAATTGAGTCGTATCATTTTCTCGTATTAGGACTGTGCTGACAGTTTTTTAGATACCCCTAAATAAACATAATGTCTCTCTTTTTTGACTGGCTTGGAGAGGAGCGGTGGAGTGGTTAGGTACTTCTTGAGTCCTCTTAAAGTTTCTTCACATACTGGAGTCCATTGAAAATCTTTCGTGTTCTTAAGGGGTGGAGAATAACGAGAAATATTTGTCCATGGATTTGGAGATAAACTTGTTCAGAGATGCTATTTTCCATGCGAGTCGTATGATGTCATTGGGTATGTGAGGGAAGAGATATCGAGAATAGACTTGATATGATCTGGATTGGCCTAAGGAGGCATCCATGAAGCTCAATAATTCATGTTCGGCTGTAGCGTCAACCATTGAATCAATATTGGTAAGGGGAATGGTCTTTCGGGCAAGCCTTATTTAGATTTGTGAAGTCGATGTAGACTCATCATTTCCCATTCTTCTTTCGAACTACAACGATATTGGCTAGCCACTCGGGATACTTGACTTCTTTGATAGCCTCATTCTCAAAAAGATTCTAAACCTCTTCATCGATGCTTCGATTCCTTTTTAGGGTGAATTTATTTCTCTTTTATTTCACCAGATGGTAGTCTGGTACACATGGAGCTCGTGGCTCATCATCTCGGGGTCATATCGTTTTATGAGAAAGTTGAGTAACTTTGTGCATAGTTTGGGTTCAAGGTAAGCTCTAATCTGAGCTTGGTGGTACGAAAGCTAGGGGTGAATCTGGACATCGTCGAGTTCCTCGATATCGAGGTAATCTGGTTCGGCCCGGCCATGCTCTTTCTATAATTACTATGCTAGAGTAGGCTTCACTTTCAAGTTCATTTGATAGCAACTCTTTGAGGCAAGTTGGTACCTACTGATCTCTTGTATGCTTCCACTTGGTGGGGAACTATTGTTAGGGTTGGTGCTCGGAGTGCCAATCCGGATAGTATTTATGTCCGATTCATAAATACGAGTAATTGTATTTTCCATAATATTACTAATTTCGTGGTAGCACCATTGTCTTTTATACACTTATTCGATCTAATTGAGATTAGATATCTGATTACGATTTTATCGAAACTGAATCTGGTTCAGTGATATATGTATATTAGACAAAGACCCTATGATTTACAGTATAGTGCGCATTACAACGTGTTTGTAATTGACATTGGGTAGCGCACTATTAGTTGTATATCCTTAAATAAAGTTCTTAGTCAAGATTACTATTAGTTGTATATCCTTAAATAAAGTTCTTGGTCAAGATTTGCTAACACGAGACGTTTAGTAAAATCCGCTAAGACTAGTACATGTCGTATATCGTAACTTGGTCCGATGGTTTTTCCCAGTGAATCGTGAGTCTTGGGAGACTCGTATAGACATGTAGGTGTTTATTTGATAAGGCATTGAACGACTCACTAAATTTTTCCTAATAGATGGTACACCAACGTCAATAGGAACCTTCTCAAGTTGAGCGGGCATAGTGGTCCTTCGACTTGAGATACCACAATGGGATATATGAGTTATCCTCCACACTTTGATGGTAGTCACGTCAACGATCTATTCATGATCAGACCTCAGCCTGTTCGTTGGGTGTGGACTAATGCTCATGTTATCCAGTGCGTATCAAGATAAGATCCTTTAGTCTTGTGTACAGGGCATAGTCATCCAGCACATGTTTACGATCTAGTAATCCATGGCCATGGTATAACTTCGGAAACCAGTTCCGAGTATTATTTAGAGATCGTAAATTGAAAGTTGACTGTATTAAACCGAATGGATTTGACGTTGTATCTATATCTCATGTATAATACGGATAGTCTGTGACGGAGGGATTATACGTATGCAATGACCTCGACTTGCATTGTTTAGTGAGATTATGTGTGGTCGTCATAATTGATAAGTGGGTGGATTATGGACACAAAATTAGATTTCGTGACGGATAAACCTAAACTTAGAGAGTCCCACAATATGAAGTGTACTCGTTGAGCACATGGACATCTCGATATGAAAAATATGAATTATTCATAATACTTTACCAGATTAAATGAGTTAATTCGGATCGTTAATCGGTTAAACGATAACACGTGAATTAGGAGATTTTGTCCGATCGTAATTACTGTGTATTTGTATTTGAGACATAATACGATTAGATACACATTAATTACTTGTCAAATGAGATTTTGGCACATGCCATAAGTATATGTATTGTTATTTATTGTAAATAAAAAATATATATACAATAATAATTATCTTAATTGATTATTTGAATATTTAATTGTTAAATATTTAAATGATTAATTAATTAAACTTTTCATAAATGTTATGATTTTTGTCCATTTATTCTTGATGCAAATGGCATGAATTAATTAAACTTGATGTGTGAAATGTTGATTGGATTACATAAAGTTTATTTGATTTTAATTTGATTAAAATAGAAATGACCAAAATGCCCCTATTTAATGTCAAATTCGGTCAAGCATTATTTAATGAGGGAAAATTTATTTTCTTCATCATCTAGCCACTGCCATTGCGGAGAGTTTCATGCCAAAAATGGGTTTCAACTTGTTTGATCAATTCATGTAGATTTGAAGAAAAAAAAATCAAAGAAAAATGCTTGGATTTAGGAGATTTAAGGTAAGTCTTCAGAACCCAAAGCTTAGAAATTTGATTTCTTAATTTTTGATGATTTAGAAATATTCTAGGTTTTCTTCAAATATGAAAAATTTGGGGCTTTGTGGTTTGGTAGATGGATTAGGAAGCTTGAAGCATGTGTGAAGTATAATTGGTAGTAATTAGCGTGATTATTGCCCAAAATTGTTGAAGAGTTTCTATTCTATAGTGTTGTGACCACTCTTATGGCACCTAAAATTGTTCTTGGGTTGTTCATATTTGGTGACTTTGATTGGTGTTTGATTAATTAGATTAATCATGAAAAAATTGGATTTAAAGCATATATTTTGGTGATTTCAGTTTTTTGGATCAGATTTGGTTAAACTGGATATTTTGGGATGTTTTTGATGTCTTTTGAATGTAATAGATGTGTTATGGGAGTTGGCACAATTACTCGAAAGTGTTTCGAATTGAAAATAGGCGAAAATGACCAAAAACAGTGTTACCGGGTGAATTTTGAGCCAACCGGGTGACGGCTATCGAAATAGTGAATCCATCACTGTTCGGGCATCCCATGAACTGCCCTGACATTATTGGAGCTGACCTGGGTAGTTTCCATAAGTGTCGGGTAATCGGTTTGGTCAAAAATAAGTTTTAGGCTATTTTGCGGAAAAACCATTTTCGTAAAAGTTTCACGAGCTTTGAATCATGTTTATGTCAATATTTTATATATTTAAATTGGTTTAGGTGAAATATGAATAAATTATT
This sequence comes from Zanthoxylum bungeanum, assembly GCA_019454045.1. Lineage (NCBI taxonomy): Eukaryota > Viridiplantae > Streptophyta > Magnoliopsida > Sapindales > Rutaceae > Zanthoxylum > Zanthoxylum bungeanum. Next base: position 7,049 of record SKCR01045162.1, on the reverse strand, counting down.
CATATTAGATATTGAATAATTTATTTGGTAATTTTAAAAAAATTTAAAATACGATTTCGCCTAAACCCGCACTTTCGTTGCGCCCCATCGCACCAACAACTTTAAGACTTTATGGTAGGTGGACGAGACAGCCATCATGTCATGAATCTATGGGCGACAGACGATCAAGTTGTAGATTAAATTATTGTCCAATATCAGAAATATTGTTAACTTATTGACCCCTCCAGCGTATACTTGGAGTGATATTTCTCCTAATATGAACTTCAGCTCCCCATTAAACCCAATCAGCAACGCAGGCCATTGTTGATCTTATCCAGTTCCATGCCCATCTCAGTTACGGCTGTGGTGAAGATGATATTGGCTGAAGATCCGGTGTCCATCCATATTCGCTTGATCATGAAATTATATAGTTGTAATGAGACCACCAGTGCATCATGATGGGGATTCGTCTGGAGTGAACTCATGTCATATGTAAACTTTATGGTTATATCGGTAAACGCCCATCTGAGCGGTCTTGTAGGATGGGCGTTTCGCTTGGCGGCTAAATAATAGATGCTGCTAATTTCCTATTTGCCTTAGATATAATTCACGATGTTGTTAATTGGAGGTAGGGGCCATCTTCTCAATCGCCTCTCTCATCCCTCCAAGCTAGTGTAGCCTTACCTTTCTCCATAAGAAAGTCATTCAGATATCCTTTGCTCAGCAGCTCTAAGACCTTCAACCTAAGGATGACGCAGTTGGCTGTCATGTGCCCATAGTTTCGATGGAACTCACATATTTTGCTCGAGTCCTTCTTAGAAGTTCCGTATTTAGGGTGTGTAAGACATCTTACTTCATTTCCTATCTTCTTGAGGACTAAAACCAATTCATTGGTAGACAAGTTAAAGTTGTAGTCTGGGAGCCTCGGCCTGTTTGGTAATGATCAGTTCTAAATTCCATAGATTGAGGGTCGATGCTCGTAATCCTGATTGAGCGATCGATGCTCTATTATACGTGGAATCCTTCTATCTACTGGCTATGGGGCCTTTCCATCAAAATCTTTGAGCCGCTTGGGGGGATTTAAGATTTTCTCATCGTGGTGGCTGGTGGAACCCTCACGCTTCTTGTACCTCTTGTCTTCTTCCCCTCTGATCTCAATCTAAGCTCGGGCCAAGGTCTGATCTATAGTGTAGCACTGAAACTTCGTTAACTTCTTATAAAGCCCACTGTCGACGACCAGTCCGTTTCTGAATGCTTCCACGTCTGTTGACTAGTGGAGATCCGATATTGATATTCTTTCCTTGTTGAAGTGAACCTGTAATGACTTGAATTTCATAACTTGATTGAAGTAGTAATTTAGTGATTGGGATTAATTATTCCGAGAGGTAGCGAATAAATTGGAGATGACATAATAACCCAATTTTAGTCCCAATGCTTATAATATTTGAGTTAATATCTTAAGGTCTGGTAAGAGTTTTAATAGTTGGACTAATATCATTATGTTAGTAAGTGTTTATTGATACTTAAACCTTATGACATATGTTAACAAAGCTTGGTGACATTTGTTAAGTCTTATTAACAAATGTCCATCATATGTACTTTCATGAAAAAAAAAAAAAAAAAAAAAACCACTGACACACCCACGTTTCTTTCTTCTTCATTTTTCTCATCTCTAGCAAAGAAACTCCAAGCCTTATTCCAGAAAATTTCCACCATTTATACCAAGATCTAGTGCTCTAAAGCCACATGCAAGCTTGAAAGTGTGATAAGGGAGCTTATGGAATTCTATTTGTGAAGAAACAATTTGATTTAAGGTGAGCAAGGTAAAAACCCAAATCTTAAATTGTTAAGTTTTGATGATTTGATACTTGAAGAATGTTATTGGCTTGAGTTTAATGATGAATATATTGGTTATGGTTATGACTTGTTTATGAGGTGGTATTAAAGAGTGAGATTGATGCTAAGTGGTATATTTTTTATGAGTGTAGTTTGTGTGGTGGTTGAAGAAATAGTTATGAAGTGTAATTAAAAATCTGGATCCTGAAAACTGGTTCGCGTCGTGACGCGTGAAAAAAATGATGGCTACTAAACTTCGAATACGCGTCATGACGCGAAAAGGGCTACGTCGCTACGCTAGGCGCGCTATTCCAAGATTTGACTAAAAACCATTCCAGTTTAATCCTAAGATGTTTGAGGGCACTCTAAGGGCTTTGTATAGATGGTGTAACCACATGATAAGCCATACCATAAGAATGAACATCGACCTTTGATTGCATATACTTCTCTAATTTATTACAAGAAAAACTAATTATTTCTTTGGCATTAGATCAACGACAAGCCCCTCGGAGGTCACCGACGCCAAATACCACACCCGACTTGCCGTAGCACTGTAAGTGGAGTACTTATTTCAAAGTTTTAAATGTGATTTGGGATATGATTTTGCAGATCATTAATTTATTTGTTTTACTTAAAATGATGATTTCATGTGAATGAGATATATGATTTAAGCTTTTGATAAAACTTGGTTTAAGATAAATACTTTAACGATGAAAATGATTTCAAAGATATGGATTTATGATTTTGGAGGCATTGGGGAAAACCCACCTCAGATGTAACTTGATACATATACAGAATTGACAGATATGGAATTGACAGACATGGTATTGATGGGTATCGATATTGATATCGGATAAAGACCTGTGCACACGGGATACAAGACTAGAGATGACAGATGTCTTTAGATCTTGGGTATTGGGCTAGGGGGACTGTGAGTACAACACCCTTAGACCCGGATATTTCAGAGACAGGTTGGTGGCACTGATAGCACCACTGTTGTCTGGTTTAACTGGCTTGGGGGACTGTGCGTACAATACCCCAAGGCCACAAGATTATGTACAGATTGACCGATGATATTTCTGATTATGATACTGATGTTTTCTTATTCGATTCTTATAGTTTTGAAAAGGAAAACTTTGATTTATGATTTCAGAATTTTGAAGTTATTGCCCTGAATATGAGTATTTCTAATACTGTGTGTTTTCTAGTTCTATAGCTCCACTCATTGAGTTCTTTAGGACTCACCCACTCACTCTCCAGATTTTGCAGGACTTTTCTATTGGTGAGCCAATGCTGTATTTTGGGAGATATGGATCTGGGACATGAGCAGCACTATAGTCACTAGTTTTATGGGTTCATCATTTTGTTCTACATTCATATAGAAAGTAGTTTCTTTTGGGTTTCTATGACGTATAACATGTGTATATATGTGTACGTGACATTTTTTTTTTATGTTCACACAGTTATTCTATTTTGATGAGGGGATGTTTGAATATATGGTTGATTTCCAATTTCAGTCAGAGGCTTAAGTGACAGTGGAAATATGTCATTTGCTGGTAATATTTCCAGATTGGGATGTTATAAAACCATATAGCTTTGTAAAGATTTATCTTTCCACTATTAGATTGCGTTGAGATCGTCTGTGGTCTTCTCCAGCTTGCATGAGCTTGCAAAGTGTTCTATGAACTTGTCTGTCGGTATGATCCAACAGATTGGTATGAGAGGTTAATGAACTAAATTAGGTTCGGGCCTGCTAGTTTCTCACCGAACCCTCTACACAGTTCAGCCTCCCATTGATGCGTAACCAGGGTTGTTGACATCATATTATATCTGTGACTGTAATGGACGACGTGGTCATTCAGGTCAATTGATCCATCATAGAGCCTCATGTCAGGGGGGCTGAACTTTCATGGTATGGAAGTGATGGTTTCCCGGAAAGAAGTGTCAGAAATTATTCTGGCCCGACTCTTCTTCATTGATAGTCTTACCCCCGGTAGGCTAGAAAGAATCACCTCTTTGAACTCATCCATCTCTTTGCGCATGGTGGAGGTGACTTGTTGAGTTGGGTCTGTATGAGAAATATGATGATTTGTCTGGTGGCTCTGAGGGTGGTCGTCTGATGGTGCATCGTCGTTAGCCATGTCATCGAATGCCTAGAAAAGGTTATTCTGAATGACGAGGTCGCTGGAGTGGTCCCTAGTTCCGTGATGTTGAGAGGTCAATGCCATCTACTCCAATTGCTTCTGAAGACTTGTGTTGGTGCTCCTCATCGCGAGGTTTTCCTCCTCCAGTGCTCGCCACCATTCTTGAAAAGTGGCTAACTGTCCCGCCATGGAGTTTAGTGTGTTTTCGCTACCAGAAGCCATGTGTGTAGGTGTTTTGTGTGGATCATACACTGAGATATTTATTTGCTATGAATCACTAGAGCCCAATGGTGGGCACCAAATTATAGATGTTGAATTTCACCTTCGACTTACAATCGAGAATTTGTACGATGGGGGCACCAGCGGTCCTTCAAAACAAAGGCAAAGTGAGCATAGAGTAACTATCCACTAATGTGGTGGATACTGTAGGCACTCTGACGCTCAAGGCAGTGACGAAGATGAGCAGAAAAAGAAGGAATGACAAGGTTTAAGCTTATCTTGATCTTCATATATTATCGGGAGAGATGTAGACTACTGTTTAGGAGGTGATGTATGCTTTGAGAACTCGAGTCTGAGAGCCAAGTCTTGAATGAATCAATCCCTTGGAACCTCTCTCCTTTTATAGGGTGAAATAGCCTTTGAGTCGGGTTAGGATTCCTTTAAAGAATCGTAAACTAACTTTATTTAGGAAATGGTAGTTGAATAAAGGTTGAATGGAGAATGCTAGATATCCGGGATTAGGTGTAATCCCAAAGGTATTTGGATTATACCACCGTATTTATAGGTAGTTCGTCTTAATCTAAAGACTTAGTTTCCTTATTAAGAAGAGTATAGGGCGTAGACTGGCTTGATAATGTCAACCAAGCCATCAAGTAACATGATTATGACCTTACTGAAACCCTTATAAATCATATGGGCTCTTAGAAGCCATCAGACCGTGTGAGCCTTTGCCAATTAGAGCATACAGACTCATGGGCCCCGCATATGATTATGTAAGTGAGCCCAAAGTCATTCAGTGGCAATTAGGTCTTATCTGATGCGTGGGCCCAAATTTGGCTCGTACAAAATTTATTTATTTATTCTTGTAGTAAATTATATATAGGCTATTGTAAAAATTTATGTTCTGTATATTGCGTATTTTCTATAACTGTTCTGGATTCCATATTCACCAACACTACCGGATGTGGGACATTCAAGCTAGTCCGTAAAATCATCCAGTTCTTTCACAAGATTTCGGTGTGAATACGACTTCCGATCAGGGTAGTTTTGTGGAATGAACGATATGTGGTTTTATATTATTAGGTTTCATCCTAATTAGATTCAAGTTTTAGAGTCTCCTATTTTTGTAATTGAGCCGAAATGGGCATTTTTTTTTTTAACATTTTTGTAATGTTTTAGTAATGTTCATTATCTTTCAAAAAAAAAAAAACACCACACTTCTAACTAGCAAACAATACATAGTTGGATGGATATGAAGGGATATAAATTTTTTGTCAGCAAATTGCCAATTTTGTAGAATAAATTTCAATTTGATTCTTTTGCCCATCTTCAATGACAAGGACATCGCATTTCAGTCCATTTTCAACTAATTGGCTAACACATAACATAATGAACCCAACAACAAGATCAAATCAACATAATCAATGGGTCCATGAATTAGAATAAATGTTTTAAAAATCAGTTGGATAATTCATCAGTTGATCTAATATATGAGTCACTAATTCGTCTAATTGAATTGTTATTATAAATAATTTAAATAAATTAAAATTTATAAAAAAAAAAAGTATATATATTAAATCCAATCACTAATTATAACAATTTTTAATATAAAAGAATTTAAAAAAAAAATTAGATTTATTTTTGGCTTAGGAATTTTAAAAATTTTGTTAATTTTTTTTAGAGTTAGAAAATTGAGTTTTTCCGATTCATCAATTTTTCTAAGGTATACTCGGATCGAATTTGTAATCGATTTCCAGTTCAATCTATTGATATGATCCAACATGGAAAGAGATGATTAGATGATACGAATTCTCCATAGCTTTTGTTCAAGTGATATAAATTAATATTTTGAAGGAAAAAGCTCATTAGTTATGTGGGTTTTAGTTACGTGTATTCAGTCCGTTCATAATAAAAGTCTAGGATTCTGTATTGAAGTTAAATGAATTTTTTTTTGATATACATCTGTAAATATACATTTTTAAAACAACAATTACTTCCATTCAAATTAAATCAAATGCTTCATTATCTCTAAATGATATTTTAATTGACTTAGCTCATATAATGGAAGTAAAATAGCACAAATTCATTTAGCAACCAGATTATATATTCACTTGCTTGGAACAGGTCACTTATGATTTATTACTTTTATATCCAATTGCGTAGTGTCACATCAATTTGTAGAATTAGAGGTCTGGATTTTGTTATGTTCAAGAAATCGAATGAGAGGAAACAAAAATGAAGAGGATTAATTACCAATAAGAGTAGGAATTAAGCAGAAAAATTTAATTAATTTTACAATGTTTGATATCTCAATATGTGAAATTGGAGTTGCTTGTTCGATGAGCTGCAATGAGAACTGATGAAAATCATTGAAGTTGAATCTGAGCTGCGTAAGTTTTGGGGACTTTTATACTTGGAAGAGATAAGAGATTTAAAACTAAGTAGGTAATAATGAGAAATTATTTTTAATTCTTCTCTTGATTGTTAGACCCTCAAATTATTTATTAAATAGGAAGTGTCTATTTGATTGTTGTAATCGCAACTTAGTATATGTTCTGTTTTGTATATGTTTGAATCAATTATAAAGAGATTTTAAATAATTTTAACATTTGTATATGTTTGAATCAATTATAAAGAGATTTTAAATCATTTTAACATTTATTAAGTACTTAAAATATAATTTTAAGAATTATCAAGATAGATTCTAAATCTCAAAACGATTGTTTCACCCATGAAATTTGTTTAATGATTGATTTAAAAAATATATATTTTCAAGATTGATTTAACGATAATTTTATTTATCAAATTAATTTAATGATTCATATTTATTTCATCTAATGATTGGCCTTAAATTTATACAATTAGTTCAAA
>SKCR01045161.1:0-55925 GCA_019454045.1 Zanthoxylum bungeanum | reverse complement strand
AAGAGGAGACAAAGGCGGTGACATCCGAAGAGGAAGAGATTCAATTCGGGTTTTATCATCTTATTTCTTTCTTAGAACTCTAATGATTTCCATTAGATTCATGACCATGCTTTTATTGTTTTTATCCTTAGTCATGAACTAAACTCCTTAATTTTGGAGATGATGTAACTGATGTTTGAATCTTGTATTGTTTGCTAATTTTGTTATGAAGTTTTATTGATTTCTTTATATTCTTTTGAGTTTAATGCTTTGTGTTTGCTGGCCACAAATATGATGATATATGTTTGAAATCTATCACTCGAGAGATGGGATTTTGAATGGATATAGAGAATATGACCTAGGATTTTATTGAGTTCAAGAGAATCTATAGTTCCTTTGAAGTCGTTAACATAGAATCACAAAGCGTAATTAGTTGTTAACTACTAGATTTTTATAGAGATATCGAAGTCTATAGTTGATGATATTTTCACTCGGCACTCGAGAGATGGAGTGGATATTTTAGGAATCTTGACTTATAAATAATATAACTGAAAAATGATTAATTGGCATGATAAATATATGGGGATATCTAGGTGAAATCAGGATCCAAAATCTCTTTCGTATTAGTTCTTCCTATCAAATTATTTTTATATTTATTTATTTATTTAAATATTTATTAATTATTGTCTAAATAAAGTTAGGATTATCAATTGTAGTACTTAGTGCGAGTTAACACAATCATTGTGGGTTCGACACTCTTTCACTGATTTATACTAAAACTTGACACCGTACACTTGCGGTACGATATAAAATATCACAAAAATAAGCTGTTGGTAGGCAAGTGACAATAACTCCCGATGATAGTCACTAAAGAAGTGATGACTTTGAAGAAGACGGAAATGAACTGATTGGTGCACAAAAGCCTAATGCAGAAGATGTGATAGGACAATCAGGACTTGATCAATAGATTGAACCACCTGAGCAACATGATCAAACACCACAAGACTCATTAGCTAATTATCAACTAGAAAGAGTTAGAAGTAGGAGGCAGGTAAAGCCTCATACCAGGTATGCCTACTCATCCATTGATCTGTATTTTTATGCTTTAATTTCAAATCATGAAGTAGCTGGAACATAATCTGCTAGTTTAGAAGAGGCATTGAGATCAGTCTATAAGCATGAGTGAGAATGAGCCATGAAAGAAGAAATTGCCTCACTTAGAAAAAATCAGACCTGGGTTCTGGTTCCCAAACCCAGAAATCAAAAGTTAGTTGAGTGCAAATGATTGTTCAATATTAAAAAAGGCCTACAGACAAAAGATCTAATTAGGTTTAAAGTCAGACTTGTTGTAAAATGGTTCACACAGAAGGAAGGGGTAAACTATAATGAAATATTTTCACTAGTAGTTAAGTTCAAAACCATTAGGATGATACTTGTAATAGTAGTTCAATATAATCTTGAGCTAGAACAATTAGATGTTAAAACAACATTTTTACATGGTGAACTAGAAGAGAAAATATATATGTCTCAACCCACAGGTTTTATAGATAGAAACTACTATGACTATATGTATTTACTTAATAAATCCTTATATGGTCTTAATCAATTTCCTAGGCAATTGTACAAAAGGTTTGACACATTTACACTTAGCATAAGATTCATAAGAAGTAAGTATGATAGTTGTTTCTATTTCATGCATAATAAAGAATATTATGTATACTTGTTACTTTAAGTTGATGATATGCTTTTAATCTCTAAATCAATGGATGTAATTTCTAAACTAAAGAAATAGTTGAACAATGAATTCGATATGAAAGACATCAGGTAGTGCAAAAAAGATCATAGGTATGACCATTGATAGAGATAGAGATAAATTTTTTCTAAAAATACATCAGTCATCATATTTGTAAAATATTGGATCTAGATTTGGAGTTAATGGTTGCAAGCCTGTTAGTCAGCCACTAGCAAGTCATTTTACTTTGTCCAAATCTCAGTGTCCTAGCACTAATTCAGAGATAGTTAAAATGGAATAGGTTCCTGATAAGTGGTAATTATATCACTATTACTCACTCATTTGACCTAATATTTTGTATAGTTTCTTGAGTTTTGTGAATATTTTGATGTGTTTTGTGTTATTTTGTAGATAAATAAAGTTTCAGGACCATCTAGAGGTGATTTGGGGCTAAAATAGTGAAAAACGGACAAAAGGACATTTTAATAATTTTGCGCGTCGCGACACCCAAACCTTTAGCGTCGCGATGCCTAACGTACGCCGATCCAAGCTAACGTGCATCGGGTCCACGTGTCAAAATCTGAGAAGTTTGACTTTGCTAACGTGCGTCGTGCCACGTGTCACCATCACAACCGATCTGCTAATGTGCGCCGTGCCACGTGTCATTATCCTACAGTGCCGACAATCACCATCGCCACGTGTCAGCCACGTCATCATCCAAATCACCAGTTGACCGAGTTAACGTGCCATGTCACCGCCACATCATCATCAGCCAATCACAGCGTGCCACGTGTCGCAATTCTATGGTGCCGACAATTATTTTCACCACATGTCACCACGTCAGCTCAATTATTGACTCATTTATCCGAATTTCCACGTGTTAGATAAGAATCTGAGCCGACCAATCAGAAGCTGCCACGTCAGCGCGTCGCGACGCAAGAAGAAATGTGCGCGTCGCGACGCTTGGCATTTATGGATGCCTATAAATAGAGCTCGAAATTTCAGTTTCAGATGTACCTTCCTCTCTGAATTCTCTGATGTAAATAGGGAGTTTTCTATCTAGGTTCTTTTAAATTTTAGTTTTGTAATTAATTTTAATTACGTTATGTAATAATAGTAATTTACTTTCTTTATTTTTACAGTTTTTACTATTCAACCATGATGAGGTAACTCCCCCCTGCTAGGGTGAAAAGTAATTCTTTTACTATTGCTATTTAGATTAATCTCCCTTAAATATAATATATTCACTATTTAAAATTTGACTTAAAAAGGATACCGCTATATTGGCCGGTTGGTAATTCATTTTAAACTGGTTTAAACCTGACTAAGCAAGGATACCGCCAGATTGGTCGGTTGGTAATTAAATTTTCTTACCGCTTATATGGCAGGTTTATTTTGGTTCCGCCTTTATGGCTAGTTGGACTTAATTTGACTTAATCAGGTTACCGCCTATATGGCTGGTTGGTAAAATTATCACAAGTTCATATATTATATTAAGGGAGATATCTAAATAATAAATAGTAGAAGTTGATCCTTTTACCTTAGCATTTTATTTTATCGTAATTTACTTTTCAGCTTTTACTTTACCGCAATTACTGACTGGTGCTTACACACGCGTATAACGCAAGCGCACGTATCATTCAAGTAGTATAAAAAGTATCGATCCCAGGAGGACTTAAAACCTTATATATTAATTTTTATGAGGCCAAATGATTACTAGTATCTAACAGGTTGTTTGATTGATTTGAAATGGTCATGATTTTAAATTTTAAAACAAGTAAATAAAACTGTTTGAAAGTAGATTTAAGAAAATTCAGTATTAAAAACTATCTAGGGTTGTGATTCTTTCCAATATTATTTAAAGATGAAGTGGTTATCTTATAGTTGGGTAAAATATTGATTTATTAACCTGAAACACTAAATTATGTAAAAGCCTCTTCCGATGGTCAACTACAAATACCCAGTATAACCCAATTGAACCATATGTCTATGTCAACCAAATTACCTGGATTCATTAAGATTAAGTTCCAATTATGGCTACCATCGCCCGACAGTATATTCCTATCCTGTAAGGAAATCTATTAAAGGGTTATCTATCCTCAAGGAAGATCGTGGGCTATTGAGTCTAAGGTCTTAAACCTAAAATCCATATGTCTAGTTCATTTTAAGTTTACCTTATCAATTTTATTAGTGGCCAGTTAATAAAAAGCATTAAGATTAAGACTCAATAAATAAATCTTTATATTACCCAAACTATAATTTAACCCTTATAAACCGGTTATATTGAAATTCATCACAACCCTAGATAACTAACTTAGTTATGACACATAGCTAGGGCTGATAAAAACTTAAAAGTAAAAGTCATAAAGTAAAAATGCGGAAAAGTAATTGCGTAAAGTAAAAGCTTAAAAGTAAAATAAAATAAACTGGTAAGGTAAAATGAATTATTTCTACTACTACTAATTTAGATATCTCTCATAAAATAATATATAAACTTGTGATAACATTACCAACCAGCCATATAGGCGGTAACCTGATTAAGTCAAATTAAATCCAACCAGCCATAAAGGCGGAACCAAAGTAAACCAGCCATAAAGGCGGAACCAAAATAAACCTGCCATATAGGCGGTAAGGGAATTTTATTACCAACCGACCAATCTGGCGGTATCTTTTTCTGTAGGCACTGCATTTTTACGCATTAGTCCCTATGATGAGTCTCATTTGGAGGCACTACCTTTTAAGTCACGGAAGTCACGAGAAACGGACGTCGGAAGGGGAAATTCAGAATAAACAAGGTTCATTGTTTTCGTTCGTGCTGCGTTCGTTAATTCGTTCGAACTCCAAACAGATTGCAGGCGTTCGTGCCGCGTTCTCTTATGCGTTCGAACGGTGTCGGTAATTCTGGTTTTGCTGCAAGCCTCACATCAAGCCCAATTCGCCCAAACCTTGGCCCACACGCCCATCAAGCCCATAAAACACATCCCAAATTAAATAAATAAATATTAATTTAAACATTAAACATTAAATAAAATATTTAAACCATTTACCAATTAAATAAAACATTTACCAAATTTAAACTAAAATCATGCCTAATTTAAATAATTTGAATATATTATATACTAAAACTAAAAAGAAGATATACCTAATTAAAATCTATCCTAACCAATTAAAGCCAATCAAATATAACCATTCCTAATCTAATAAGATAATTACCAATCTAAAATATTGTATCCCTAAACCAAACCAAATCAAATCGCTTGCTTTCCTTGTCCAACACCAAATCAAATCCTAAATTGAATGCCAAATCCCTTCCTTGTGAGACAAGGTGAAGCCCTAACCCTTTGCCTATAAAAATAACCCTTCACCAACCTTCTCAACCCTAGTCCCTAGCTCATACGCAAACACACAGAAAAATTATAGGAAGAACACACCCAAAAACAGTAAGCAAAGAAATAAAGAGGAAACGGCAGCGAAACCACAAGGAAACAGTAGCAAAAGACGGAGAACGACGACTCAAAACAGTGAGACAACGAACGAGAACAGTGAACCAGTGAACCATGAGAGTTGCGGAGCATCCACCCTTCCGACGATCGTGTACCGTACATCCGAGAGGTGATTTAAAAGGTTAGACCTGAGGGCACATTTTCATTAGTTTATATTCGTTTTTTTTATTATTGAATTCTATTCGCATGAGAGTCGTTTATGGATGCATGTTGTGGCTTGAATGAAATGGAAGAGTGTCGCCTCTTGTGGTATATAGGATGGAAACCCAGACGTAAATTCCGTAGCCGGATCCGAATGGACGGTAGTGCGGTCTGTACTTGGGATACAACTCCACGTACCACTTGAGTAAACGACACTTTCTTTTGTTGTATGTTGCCATGATTTATTTTCGATATTTGAATTTTGCATGTTGCTTATTTACGCATGTTGCAATCGAGTGCATGGGCTTAGTAAGTGTGATGGAAGGTCCCCTAATTGGAAGGGTTAAAATCCTTCACCACGATGCTTTACCGTACCGATTGATGTGTGTTCGGTTGGATGTAAGACACGTTCAATCGGACATACTTAGTTGAATATGATTGTCTTTATATTTGTATGCATGCTGTGATGTGACGCGCATGGGCTTAGTATGTAGGTCTAAATGTCATCTCTTTGAGAGATCAAGAGCCCCAAAAGGCCACCTTTACGGCAGTACTTCGCCGTGCCCCTTTATTTCGTTGTTTATGTATTACATCTCATTTCATGCATCAGGTCTGTTCCCGTTCGAACGCATTTACGAACGCAACTCGAACGCGCATGCATTTTTGCCTTATCATGTATCAGGTCTCATTTCTGTTCGAACGCGTTATCAAACGCCATACGAATGCGAGCATTCTGTTTCATTTACGTTCGAACGCGTTATCAAACGCCATACGAACGCGAGCATTCTGTTTCATTTCCGTTCGAACGCGTTATCAAACGCCACACGAACGTGAACCTTCTGTTTACCATTCGAACGCGTTTACGAACGCTACACGAACGCGCGCACGCTGAACTGAGTCTGTCTTATCATATTCATGCATAATTGTCTCTTGGTTGATCTTTCTTGTGTTATATAGCCAACCATATCATTCGTATCCCTGCATTTATCCATTCTATGTGTTCTTGGGATTGTATTCAAGCATGATTAGGCTGTTAGCATATTATTTGGTTAATAGGTTCATGAGATAGTACTCAAGCATGATTAGGTTGATCTTAGTTTTCCATACCATAGGATTGAAATATGTTCATGAAATTGCCATGTGATGTTGCATGTTGTGATGAACTTGTTGATGTATGCATATGAATTTAGAAGCATGATACCCTTGGAAATAAATGTTACTTCAACTTGTTTAAATTATTATATAAATCCTTTCATTACAAGTGACATGAGTAAGAGACCATTCCGAACCCAACGGTTTGAGGTATTCCCTTGCGATGGGTGAGTGCGGCCTTAAATCTTTGTCCCGGTTCACACCGGGTGGCGACTCCATGTTATTTCGTGCTTCCCAACTAGGCCGCGAGCCTAGGAACGGCGTCGCCCATGTCCTGTTGTCCACAGTCTGGCGACTCCACTGGGGATAGAGAATTGGCCCCGAAATATTGTATTGTAATGATTGGATTTATGTTTTAATTGACCATGTCTATAGTGGATAAAGTGAGGGTTTAATCAAGGGCACTTTGAGGCTAGGTAATGGTTTGGTGTCTTCCTTCACTCACTACCTTTCTAGAAGGAAAAGCTGTGAGGACACCTATACGGCCATCTACTCGTAGCCTTTGTGATGGACTAATTTGGAGGACTTGTTGTTTATTCCTGACACCAAGCGATAAGAGCCTAAGAGGCTTTGGGTACTTAAGTGAGCCTCACTCCACCTTCCCTCAGGGGAATCTACAACGGGAAATCCATTATACAGTCCATCACACACCATAGCTCATTGGCACGTACCTTAGTGTATAAAAAGGGATGCGCTCACTTGGTTGCTCGAACCCTTGATTGGGGATACCTAGTTGTGGGCCATCCTTCGCCGGTGAGAGCCTTTGTCTATACTCTTGCTAACCCACCCATAGACCGGTTTGTATAGTTAAAGTAACAATTATTTCCTTGAGAATGTGCTTATGGACCATCCTCGTTTGGATGTAGTTGGACTATTGTCAGAAATGCAAACTTGCTGGGCCATTTAAACTGGGGCAAGTTCGTACCGTATGACTATTAGGCCCAAAGCTTCTGAAATGTTGATGGGCCATTATGTAAAAATTGTTATGTTGCATTATCTCTCTTCTATGCTTGTGTTTGGGAACATCATCGTTTGGATCCATTTGGACCATTTGTCATGAGATATGGGCTTGTTGGGCCGTTTAAACTGGGACAATAACGTATTTTATGACGATTGGGCCGAAGGCTTCTAAGTGTTGATGAGCCGCCTTATGCTTGTGTTCAGAATGTTACCATTTGGATTTAGTTGGGCTCATTGCCATGAGACGTGAACTTATTGGGCCATTTAAACTGGGATGAGTTCACTCCTATGACAGTTAGCCTAAAAACTTCTAAAATGATAATGAGCTGATTTGTTTGAAGATTTTAGTTGATTCAATATGTTATATATGTTACATGCATCTCATGCACATCATACATACATGCATCATGTTAACCCTTGTGTTCTGGAAGCCATCATAGATTTCCGTTGGGTTAGGAAAGAAAGAAGATTTGTCAAAGGACCATTGACCAGCATGAACAAGATAGCCAACGAGGAATCCTCAGAATAAGCAAACAGAAAAGATAAGATAGACATTCAGAAATTGGGAAATAGAGGCAGTGAAAATGTCGGACTTGGAAGGGAATTAGTTCACCGAGCCGATCAACACAGACAGATTGAAGCAGTAGCTTGCCTAAGGAAGAAAAGACCGAGCAGTCATCAAGAGAATTGACAGAAGGCCTAACCCAACGGAATAAGAAAATCATTCATGCATACACGTAACATTGCATTTTCTTTGTGTTTGTTTCTGTTTTGTGTTCACAGGTTCAAAAAAAGGAGAAAGCAGCAGGAATGAGCTAAGCAACGTCAATGCAATTTCAGTTTTTGAGATGAGTCCCGAGGGGCGAGGCCCATATCAGCTTGGGGGTGAAGCCCATATCACGTCATCTCCAGGTATGGAGACACATCATCAGTTCGAGGGCGAGGTCCCTATAGTCAGCGGTGTTGGGTCGAGGTGCCCAGGGTCGAGGTACCCCCATTGTCGGTTGTAGTTTCGGGTCGAGGTGCCCAGGGTCGAAGACCCACTATATCATCAGTTCGAGGGCGAGGTCCCTATTGTCAGCGGTGTTGGGTCGAGGTGCCCAGGGTCGAGGTGCCCCCGTTGTCGGTTGTAGTTTCGGGTCGAGGTGCCCAGAGTCGAGGACCCACTACATCATCAGTTCGAGGGCGAGGTCCCTACAGTCAGCGGTGTTGGGTCGAGGTGCCCAGGGTCGAGGTGCCCCCGTTGTCGGTTGTAGTTTTGGGTCGAGGTGCCCAGGGTCGAGGACCCACTACATCATCAGTTCGAGGGCGAGGTCCCTATTGTCAGCGGTGTTGGGTCGAGGTGCCCCCGTTGTCGATTGTAGTTTCGGGTCGAGGTGCCCAGGGTCGAGGACCCACTACATCATCAGTTTAGGGCGAGGCCCACATCAGCATCAGTTCAGGGCGAGGCCCACATCAGCATCAGTTTGGGGCGAGGCCCGTATTAGCATCAGTATCAGTCTTGCCGGGTATGGCACTATGGGGGCGAGGCCCACATCTTTATCAGTATCAGTCCTACCGGGTATGGCATTCTGGGGGCGAGGCCCACATTACATCAGATTAGTTTAGTCCGGGAATGGACAGCTCGAGAATGAGCACGCCGAGAATGGCACTCCGAGAATGGAGATATAGTCCGGGAATGGACAGCTCGGGAATGAGCACGCCAAGAATGGCACTCCGAGAATGGAGATATAGTCCGGGAATGGACAGCTCGAGAATGAACAAGCCGAGAATGGCAATCCAAGAATAGAGCAGAGTTCAAGAACGAACAAGCCGAGAATGGCAATCCAAGAATGGAACACAGTTCAAGAATGAACAGGCCGAGAATGGCACTCCAGGAATGGAAACACGGTTCGAGAATGGACCATCTTACAGCACGGTTCAGAAATGGACCACTCTCTTATCAGTAACGGTTCGGGAATGGACCAACTCACTGTAACGGTTCGGGAATGGACCACCTCACAGTAACGGTTCGAGAATGGACCACCTCACAGTAACGGTTCGGGAATGGACCAACTCACAGTAACGGTTCGGGAATGAACCACCTTACAGCACGGTTCGGGAATGAACCAACTCACTGTAACGGTTCGGGAATGGACCACCTCACAGTAACGGTTCGAGAATGGACCACCTCACAGTAACGGTTCGAGAATGGACCAACTCACAGTAACGGTTCGGGAATGAACCACCTTACAGCACGGTTCGGTAATGAACCACCTCACAGTAACGGTTCGGGAATGGACCACCTTACAGCACGGTTCGGGAATGAACCACCTCACAGTAACGGTTCGGGAATGAACCACATCACAGCATGGTTCGGGAATGAACCAGGGGTCGCAGCACCTCACCATCCAAATCAACTCAACTCAACACATGGTAAGTCAAGTGGCAGCTGGCGAGCCAGGTAAGTGAAAATGCATTGCATAACTTTGATAGGATTGTCACTGTTACACATTACACAAGTACCATCAAAGTGGGGGCGACTGTAGGCACTGCATTTTTACGCATTAGTCCCTATGATGAGTCTCATTTGGAGGCACTACCTTTTAAGTCACGGAAGTCACGAGAAACGGACGTCGGAAGGGGAAATTCAGAATAAACAAGGTTCACTATTTTCGTTCGTGCTGCGTTCGTTAATTCATTCGAACTCCAAACAGATTGCGGGCGTTCGTGCCGCGTTCTCTTATGCGTTCGAACGGTGTCGGTAATTCTGGTTTTGCTGCAAGCCTCACATCAAGCCCAATTCGCCCAAACCTTGGCCACACGCCCATCAAGCCCATAAAACACATCCCAAATTAAATAAATAAATATTAATTTAAACATTAAACATTAAATAAAATATTTAAACCATTTACCAATTAAATAAAACATTTACCAAATTTAAACTAAAATCATGCCTAATTTAAATAATTTGAATATATTATATACTAAAACTAAAAAGAAGATATACCTAATTAAAATCTATCCTAACCAATTAAAGCCAATCAAATATAATCATTCCTAATCTAATAAGATAATTACCAATCTAAAATATTGTATCCCTAAACCAAACCAAATCAAATCCCTTGCTTTCCTTGTCCAACACCAAATCAAATCCTAAATTGAATGCCAAATCCATTCCTTGTGAGACAAGGTGAAGCCCTAACCCTTTGCCTATAAAAAGAACCCTTCACCAACCTTCTCAACCCTAGTCCCTAGCTCATACGCAAACACACAGAAAAATTATAGGAAGAACACACCCAAAAACAGTAAGCAAAGAAATAAAGAGGAAACGGCAGCGAAACCACAAGGAAACAATAGCAAAAGATGGAGAACGACGACTCAAAACAGTGAGACAACGAACGAGAACAGTGAACCAATGAACCTGGAGAGTTACGGAGCATCCACCCTTCCGACGATCGTGTACCGTACATCCGAGAGGTGATTTAAAAGGTTAGACCTGAGGGCACATTTTCATTAGTTTATATTCGTTTTTTTATTATTGAATTCTATTCGCATGAGAGTCGTTTATGGGTGCATGTTGTGGCTTGAATGAAATGGAAGAGTGTCGCCTCTTGTGGTATATAGGATGGAAACCCAGACGTAAATTCCGTAGCCGGATCCGAATGGACGGTAGTGCGGTCTGTACTTGGGATACAACTCCACGTACCACTTGAGTAAACGACACTTTCTTTTGTTGTATGTTGCCATGATTTATTTTTCGATATTTGAATTTTGCATGTTGCTTATTTACGCATGTTGCAATCAAGTGCATGGGCTTAGTAAGTGTGATGGAAGGTCCCCTAATTGGAAGGATTAAAATCCTTCACCACGATGCTTTACCGTACCGATTGATGTGTGTTCGGTTGGATGCAAGACACGTTCAATCGGACATACTTAGTTGAATATGATTGTCTTTATATTTGTATGCATGCTGTGATGTGACGCGCATGGGCTTAGTATGTAGGTCTAAATGTCATCTCTTTGAGAGATCAAGAGCCCCAAAAGGCCACATTTACGGCAGTACTTCGCCGCGCCCCTTTATTTCGTTGTTTATGTATTGCGTCCCATTTCATGTATCAGGTACATTCCCGTTCGAACGTGTTTACGAACGCAACTCGAACGCGCATGCATTTTTGCCTTATCATGTATCAGGTCTCATTTCCATTCGAACGCGTTATCAAACACCATACGAACGTGAGCATTCTGTTTCATTTACGTTCGAACGCGTTATCAAACGCCATACGAACGCGAGCATTCTGTTTCATTTCCGTTCGAACGCGTTATCAAATGCCACACGAACGTGAACCTTCTGTTTACCGTTCGAACGCTTTTACGAACGCTACACGAACGCGCGCACGCTGAACTGAGTCTGTCTTATCATATTCATGCATAATTGTCTCTTGGTTGATCTTTCTTGTGTTATATAGCCAACCATATCATTCGTATCCCTGCATTTATCCATTCTATGTGTCTTGGGATTGTATTCAAGCATGATTAGGCTGTTAGCATATTATTTGGTTAATAGGTTCATGAGATAGTACTCAAGCATGATTAGGTTGCTCTTAGTTTTCCATACCATAGGATTGAAATATGTTCATGAAATTGCCATGTGATGTTGCATGTTGTGATGAACTTGTTGATGTATGCATATGAATTTAGAAGCATGATACCCTTGGAAATAAGTGTTACTTCAGCTTGTTTAAATTATTATATAAATCCTTTCATTACAAGTGACATGAGTAAGGGACCATTCCGAACCCAACGGTTTGAGGTATTCCCTTGCGAGGGGTGAGTGCGGCCTTAAATCTTTGTCCCGGTTCACACCGGGTGGCGACTCCATGTTATTTCGTGCTTCCCAACTAGGCCGCGAGCCTAGGAACGGCGTCGCCCAGGTCCTGTTGTCTACACTTTCTTAGTCAGGTTTAACCAAATTAAATTGATTTACCAACCGACCAATCTGGCGGTATCCTTTTTAATTCAATATTTTAAATAGTGAATATATTATTTTTAAGGGAGATTAATCTAAATAGCAATAGTAAAAGAATTACCTTTCACCCTAGCAGATGGAAGTTACCTCTTCATGGTTGAATAGTAAAAACTATAAAATAAAGAAAGTAAATTACTATTATTACAAAACGTAATTATTTATTACAAAACTAAATTAAAAGAAACTTAGAGAGAGAAGAACTCCCTATTTACATCAAAGAAATGAGAGAGAATGGTACAACTGAAACTGAAATCTTGAGCTCAATTTATAAGCCTCGGTGGGCTCTGGGCGTCGCGACGCTCGTAGATCTTCGACACGTGTAGCTTGGCTTCGCGAGATCGTGACACGTGGCACTATTTATGTCGACAGTTGACTTTTTGATGTCGGCAACATGAGATGGCGACACGTGTCCAGGTGCACGTTAGCGTGATCCGCTGAGATTTTGACATGTGGCAGGCGTATTTTAGCAGATCGGCTATGATGGTGACACGTGGCACGGTGCACGTTAGCAAAGTCAAACTTTTCAAATTCTGAACCGTTGACCAGGTGCACATTAGCAGACCATGGCGCACGTTAGGTGTCGCGACGCCAAGAGCTTGGGCATCGCGACGCCCAAAATGACCAAAATGCCATTTTTGCCAATTTTTCCTGTTTTGCCCCAAATCACCTCCAGAATGTCCTGAAACTTTATTTATCTACAAAATAACACAAAACACATCAAAATATTCACAAAACTCAAGAAACTATATAAAATATTAGGTTAAATGAGTGGGAAATAGTGATAGATTTACCACTCATCACACCCCCAAACCTAATATTTTGCTAGTCCTCGAGCAAAACACAAAGTAAAATAAACAACTTAAAATAAAATTTAACTAAGCCACTTTCGTAGGGATCACGGTTGTATTTAGCATATGTAACAAGCCTTTAAACCCCTAGGTGTCCCTAGTGGACGAGTTGTAGTCTCGTGAGGGTTTACATCAATGATACCCACAAACATTTTACAAAAGTAAAAAGGTAGTGATACTAATGCACACAAAAACAAAAAGAAAAGCGAAAAGAGAATAAAGAAGATAGTGACTAATCAGGTGAAATTTATACTCCAAGTTACTAATTGTTTTGTTTCTTTCTAAATTACTGAATAAGTAAATTCTCCGATTATATTTACCATTCTCCATATACATAGCCAACAAAATATTAAACACCTTATTTTTTCCCACAACAGTCATAAGTGCAGTTGGTAAGAGAGTAATATTTTTGTCCTAAAGTTTTATCAGAATCCACACCTTTTCGTAGCAATGGAATAATTTTTCTGATTTTTCTCTTTGATTTTTCTCTATTTTTTTTTATTTATATACAATATCTTTCATCTATGTAACGAGGTTTTGGCCGGTGGCTCCCAAACCAGTTGGATTTAGGGCATCAGGTGTTAAGACACCCATACGGACTTACTTACTCAGACTTCAGATATATATTTTTGCAGCATCTTTGATCCATGTAGCGAGCTTTGGGACAGTGACTCCCAAACCAGTTGGCTTTATGGCACCATGTGTTAAAACACCCTTACAGACTTAATAACTCGGATCTCGGATATTTTTTTATTTTTTTTATTTTTTATTTTTTATTCCATCACTTTTTTGAGATGCTTCCTCCAATTAAACTAGAGCACCGAATATTACAAACTTTTCAATTTTAGCTCATGTCCGTATGTTACTATGCATGTTGATAATACCTGCCAACTAAGCATATGAAGATCCATTTTAGTCAATATTATGGAGAATGCACAAATTAAATAATTCAAAAGGAAATAAACAAAAATTAACTTGTTTTGAAATAGGTTTGAGATACGTCTCAGGAGTAGGAACTCCTTACTCAGCTATCTTTTACCATTTTCACCATTTTAGTCAAAATAAAAACAAACAAAAACGCAAAATATTTTTGTAATTTTTTTGAAAATTTTTCAATTTTTTTTTGTATTTTTCGAAAAATTTTGGACTAAAAATAAAAACAACTCACAACTAAAAACAAGGTATTGATCAACTAATTTCCTTCCCCAAACCTAAATGAGACATTGTCCCCAATGTCTTAAACAGTAGAAGAAGAGTTTAGAACATAATACCTGGTTAGCTGAAATTCTACAGGAAATTAAAGGTTAAGATCCAGATTAATCCGAAGCCTCTTACCACGATCGTCCTCGGACTAATTTATTTTTGAAAGGATATGGTCAACTTGTGGTTCATATGCTAAGAGTTGGTCAATTATATCCGGAGCAGTTAGGATATCCACAGGAACCGCATTCTCATTCGACCAAGGATCCAGTGCCAGCCAGATTCAATCACAGTGAGTGGACACTTCTTACTTTAAGTTGATTTTATTTATTGATTTACTTGTTCTTTATAGATTGAGAGTTACTTTTCTACAAATAAGGCGTTAGCCATTATTTACTTAAAGTTGTTTTTTAGATAGTAATGATTTAGAAAAGAAATAATTTTCAAACATGAGATTATGTTTTTCGGGGCATGAAGGAAAAACTCACATCAGTATATAACTTGAGATACAGTTGGAATTGACGGATACAGAGGACATGTGCACATGTAGAGGACTAGGGGGACGACGATACGTAAGGCCCCTAGATCCTAGTTTCAGAGTCGGGATGACGGCATAGGTTCGTGTACCTGGACTCTAGTTTAGAGCTTGGGAGGTAACATAGATCCGCACCCCTAGTTCTAGTTTGTGGCTTGGGGGACGGCGATAGGTAACGCCCCAAGACCACCAGTTTCAGAGACAGTAGTGGCATGCTTTGGGGGAC
This sequence comes from Zanthoxylum bungeanum, assembly GCA_019454045.1. Taxonomy (NCBI): domain Eukaryota; kingdom Viridiplantae; phylum Streptophyta; class Magnoliopsida; order Sapindales; family Rutaceae; genus Zanthoxylum; species Zanthoxylum bungeanum. The sequence continues at coordinate 40,641 of SKCR01045161.1, read as the reverse complement.
GACGATATGTAACGCCATAAAGTCATGGATTTGCACTGCGATACGTAACGCCCTCATACGTCAAGGTTTTTCAGATACAGAGCAGCTCACGGTTTTCAGATTTTCAGTACATAATTTTCAGATTTACAGTACATAGTTTTCCGAAATCAGATTTTAGAAAATAGTTTTCAGAAACGAGAGTTTCAAAAGCAGTTTTCAGAAATATCAGTTTTATTAAAGAGATTTCATATCAAGTGATTTTTCTAAAACTTTAGTTTTAAAGACTTAATGATTTGATTTAGGTTTTTCAGTTTCATGTTCACTCACTTAGATCGAATAGCGATCTAACCCCCCATTCCCAGTTTTCTTTAGTTCCATGATTTCTTGGAGGACGAGCTCGGGAGGACGAATACTGATGCAGTCACTAGGGTTCAAAGTCCACCATTTTAGAGTCAGAGAGCATAACAGTCCAGTCAGAGTCAAAGTAGAGTTGGATGTATACACTAGTGTTGTATAAGTCGTTATAAGTGTCTATTAATGTTTTGTAAAGAGAAGAATATTTGAGTATACAGTTTTGAGAATTAAAAGCATTTTATATTGTTGAGTTGGGCTATGGTCCCTGAGTATGATCTTACATTTATATGGTTTAGAATACAGTCGGGAAGTCAGAGGCTAATTGGGTTAGTATTCATATCCCCTGCCGGTAACATCTCCCAGATTCAGGGATGTTACAAATGCAAATTTAAATCAATATGAAAATTTGAAGATAAGAGAATTGAGAATGAGAGAATTTAGAAATTGAGAGAATTGAGAATTGATGTGTTGAAAAAATAAAGAATGACCTCTATTTATACATTTTTGGATTATTTTTGTGATACCTAAATTGCCCATCAAACTATTCGTTTTATTAATTTTATTAAGCATAGTAATTAATTTAACAATAAAAAACATTTTTATTTTTTATTTTTACGGTTCCGACCATAACTGTTCGGTTTCGGTTAGAACCGAACAGTTCCAACGGTTCCTATTCGAATAGTTGGAACAGTCTGATTTCGTTCGGTTCGGCTAAGTTCGAACCCTAACTGAATCGACCAAAAACGGTTCTGATTCTGAAATCAGAATCGAATGGTTCCAACTGGTTCGATTCGGTTTCGGTTACAAATCGGAACCGTGGTGGAGTCTATTCCTAAGCACAACTCGAAAAGCCTACGACGGAGGGATTGTTCAGAAAGGACGTTCTTCACGAATTTGGAGTGGGCCGAATCATGTACATATAAGTTAGACTTATATGACGAACGTGTCTGGACTTAGAGAGTCCCACAATATGAAGTGTATTATTTCAACATTTGGGTAGCTGATAATGTTTGATACTAAATAATTTTGATATTATAATTATCAATTAATATAATTAAGTGTTATTTGATGATATTAAATATTTACTTTGACCCAATTGGATTAAAACCACAAAAATGGCTTTATAGTAATTTCATAAATATCTCTACCATTTGAGGATATTTTATTAATTATAAAATATGTAATAATAGGTGTATTTGACTTGATTTAATTGGATTAAATCAAAGATATAGACAATGAACTAATCAATTGGTTAATTTTTATCTATATTTAATTAGATTAAATCAAAGTGGTAGACAAACGTGATTAGTCACATTTAATTATACATATTTGGACAAATTGGATTAAGTCTGCATAAAAGTTGATTAAAACTTTTATTAATTAAAAATTACATAAGCTTCACTATAAAATGCAAGCTTGAGCAAGTTCTTAAGCAAGCAATCATTAAGGTAAAATATAAGAAAAATTAGCGTAAAGAAGTGTTTAGAGAAGTTTTTGAAGTTCTCTACATTTTTCAATAAGGAGAAGAATAATAGATCCTTAGGTCAAGCTTACTAGGTAAGTTTGATATTCTCTAATAAGCTATGATTTTTGTATTTGATACATAATAATTTTTCTTGAAGTTGAAATTAGGCTAATAAATTTGTGTATGGATGCTTTGGAAGTATAAACAAAATATGCTTATGATTGGGTCAAATATGTTCATGTTGGAAATAGAACATAAAATTTGAGTTTGGAATTCTAGATGAAAACTTGGAGTTATGACTATCATTCTAGAATCGCTTGACCAGCTTTAAGTGACCTAGAATTGTTCAAGGGTTACTTCTTTGTGGGATTCTTGTTTGGTTTATATTTTAGATTCAAAATTTACTTATGTGCGTATTTTGAATAAATTTATGTTTTTGTAAAAATTATTTGATAATTTGAAAAATATGATTTTGTTATTTAATATGTGTTGATATTGATTTTGATGTTAAAATTATATTTTGGGAGTTTGGAAGTATTTAAGAAAAATTGGAACTATTTGGGCTAAAAACCATATTTCCATCCAGAAAGATAAAGGAAATCAAATGAATTTCAAAAAAAAAAAAATGTGTGTGTGCTGGGCGCTACAGTGCTCTGGTTAATTTTATTTTATCTCATTTTTGAGCTTCTGGACTCCAATTTGTCCTTGGTTTTTTCCTATGTACTCGTAATGGAATAAAATATTACATTATATTATTTAAAAATACACACATGCTTGATATCAATGAGTTATACATATTTTCGATGTTTGTGGCATCGATCCGACCCTAAGGGTTCCATAACCGTCTCAACGAAACGATATGAGAGCATGTTTTAACCACACAATACATGTTGCATGTTTGACATGTATTTGAATATATGCTTTTATAATTTTTAATTTAATTATGCATAAGTCATATTAGATATACATTGCATGTTTTAAATTAAATTTTTATTTTGACCAAAACATGTTAATGACTTGATTGACATAAATCTCTCGTGATTATGTGATTACTTTATTTTAAGTAATAGTTTTAATAATGTTGGAGCATTATTGGATGATCTGTCTTGTCAATATGCAGATGAATGAGTTCTTATTACTTATGTCCAATACCGTCATTATTGTGAGGGTATAAGTGGTTAATATTTAGGTCGCTCTGGTAAAATATTAGATGTAGCGTGATGAGTTAACGTAGTCACCCAATACCGTCATTATTGTGAGGGTGTACTTACGAAGCTCATAGTATACACCTGGAACACGTCTTAATTCAATACCGTCATTATTGTGAGGATAAAAAACGGTTCAAGCCAAACTTATGAATCATATGAATTTGATTGACCTTTGAGGTCTTCCTAATCCTAATGAGTTTATAAAGGCTAAGAGCTTCATTATTATGAGGTTGGAGTAAATTTCATGGGATCCACTTCCCGCTATGAATTTTGATTGCCAAATTTTTATTTTTTGATTAAGGGAGATTACATAATTACGTAAAATAGTAGGAGAGCACTAATGGATTTAAAATTCATAATCGTATTAGTGTTTTTATATTGAAATGAAAATATTCTGCTAGTATTTAATTGTTGTCTTGTAGTAGGCTGCCACAAATTTATTAGCTCGGCATAATACATCCGAATTTTTTTTGGATGAGTTTGGTTTCAATTTTTCCAAACAATTTTTTGGATCCAATATATGGCGTGGATGAGAAGAGATTCTTCTCTCTTTTTTGTTGAAGAAGAAAAATATAGATGGAGTTGAGATGAAAGAGAGAAGATGAATAATAGATGACTTATATAGTGAGGGTTGATTGCTTTGTAGTAAAATAACAATATTAATCAAACACATGTCATAAATATAGATAAACCCCGAAATTGTACAATATTAGCATAAAATTATATATTTTTGACCTAGTTTTGTTCGAAATTTGGAAAAATTCTCAACATGAAAGTTGTAGATTGTTGTTTAAGATTTCCGACGATATCAAGATCACCAAAATCGAATATCGTTAGCTTAATTCATGGCCAAAATATTAAAGGTTGTCTCGTACACTATAGAGAAATAATCGTTTATCGGAATTGTAAATATTTCGTCGAGTTTCCAAAAAAATGATTTCACGAATATCAATACACTTATGCATGATTTTATGATACTTAATACATCCCACATGTCAAAAAGAATTATCCGGGTCAGGCCGGGGTGACAGAGGTATTACAGTTATCAATCATATATCCTAAAATTGACAAAGCCAAAAATTCAAATCTTGCAAATTTATTTATCAGTCTATATAAAGATTGTAAAATATATCAAATTTATATCAAATTTAGATATACGATTGAAACATGTGTCAAAAAATAGGTGGATATTTTCTACATTTTTGATGCATTTTGTAATCTTTGGATGGATCGGTGAATAAAATTTCAGGATTATGTATTTTTGATAACGTGTAAAAATTGAATATATGATTCATTATTTCCCGTTAAAGTAATGGTCCAATCAATAAGTTGAAAAATAAAACTTCATCAGTAAATTTTGATTTTGATATAAAAATCGATTTGGGTATAAAATTCAAAGCGATTCAAACTCGTCGGTTTAGATTTAGCCTTTAGACAATTTTTTTCTGGCGGACTGGATTGATTTGGTTCCTCTATTTGGGCCTATGATTGAAAGTACAAGTTTTTGGCATGTGTTTAAAAGCCCAACATTTGGCTTTATATTATTTTTTTTAGGTCAATGGTTACCTAAATTATGTAGTTAATTAATTTTTTTTTAGTTCAATTTCATACCAATTTTGTCATTTTGAAGGTCAAATAAGCAAGTAAAACTAAACTCAAGAAGTACATAATACATCGAAATTTTTTTTTGGATGAGTTTGATTTCAAATCTTCCAAACAGTTTTTTGGATCGGTTCATGGAAAATCATAACGAATTTAAAAATCGGTTTAGATGAATTCGATTAGTATTTTTCCACAATATGCAAACATTCGGTGACATAGTAGACACAAATTACCTGCACTTTTTATATGCTCAAAAAAATGGCAGAAAGTTGGGCTGGTGTGACATTTGCCGCACTACGACTTGTTCCATTAAAACTTTCTCCAATTCAAGTGTTATTTATTAATATTTTCAAGTTGTGGGAAAAGCTTAACTTTTTGAATTTTGTATTGACGTTTCTATTGTGTTTTCTCATATCCGAACTTAAATAAACAACACTTAAATTATGGTGGAACTTTTCCAAGTCCAACCTATTTCCCGATCAAAAAAGAAGTGTTCTTGATATTAATTATAGAGTTGGGCCTCAATTATTATACTGCTACAACCCACATGTATGTTGTTGGTGTTGGGGTAAATGCAGTGGAAGCACGTCGGCGGGTGAAACCGACTTTTAAAATAATTTTCAGTTAAGATAAAATTAACGGATATCATATACATCTAACTTATTTGTATTTCACCATAGTCACTCATAGCTACGAGGATCATCAATATGATCCGCTTCACCAATCAAATAAGACTCAAATTTTCTTTAATTGATTAAAGTGTACCTCAATGAGATACTTTAGTAGATCCACGTAGAGCTCGTGTCTCAATAAGTGGTGACTGTTCTTTTTTTAGGCTGTTCCTATTGAAATTGATCATTATGTTGTTCTATCTCATTGCTGCACTCATATCTTGAGCGAACTGTTCTTCAAGAAAGGTAGTATGTCTACTGATCGAAATTCTTTGATCTGAAAGAAAATAGAAATAATAACCCATCGAATCTTTGAGATACTAATAAAATGACACTTCTTAGATCGTGGTTCCAACTTTTCTAAAAAGACTATATTGATAAAAACTGGACATCCTCAAATCTTTAAATAACTTAAGTTAGGTTGTTTACCATAGCATATCTCATACAGAATTTTGAGCATATCTCATACAGAATTTTGAGGACCGATTTTGAAGGAACTCTAATAAGAACATGTAAAGTGGTCTGAATAGCATATCCCCATATTGACGTTGGTAAGTCAACATAACTGACCATATATCGTAGCATATCTAATAATGTACGATTCCCACATTCCGATACACTATTACATTGTGGTGTATATGGTGGCGTCAATTATGATATAATGTTATGTTCCTTGAGATAATATTGGAAATCAGTACTTAAATATTCTCCTTCACAATCTGATGGTAAAACTTTTATACTATTTCTTGTTTGTTTCTCCACTTCAACTTTAAATTCTTTGAACTTTTCAAAAAAAAAAAAAATCTAAGTTGTACTTCATTAAGTACAAATATCCATATCGAGAATAATCATCGATAAAGGTAATGAATTATTGAAAACCCCATCTTGCTATTATACCGAATGGCCCACATACATATTTGTGGATCAATTCTAATAAATCTTTAGCCCTTTCATTTCGTCTAATGAAAGGTGACTGGTCATTTTTCCAAGTAGACATGATTCACAAGTTGGGCAAGGTTCTGATTCTGAATCTAATGACTTAATCAAACATTATTTACCCAATTTAATAATCATTTTATCTCCTATATGACCTAGTCTTAAATGCAAGAGATATTTAGTATTGATGTTATCTCTAGGTCTTTTGTTAGTGATGGCATTACATTCTTTGTTATTATTCTTATGCATTTGAAAGACATATAAATCATTTGTATTTATTGCAGTGCCAACAAGTTTATTCCTAAAATAAATCTTGCATTTCCCATTAACAAAATGAAATTTATAATTACATTGAGTTAAAATATAAATGGAAATAATATTCCTTATTGCAGTAGAAAAGTACAAAATTTTATTCAAAATAATAAAATGTCTTGAAGGTAGAGGTAAATGAGATGTCCCAATCATGGTTGGAGCAATAATTGCTCCATTTCCAACTTTCAAGTTCACTTCATCTCCATTGAGTAACTTCTTACTTGTTAGAATCTGCAAAGAAACACAAATATGTGGCAACAGAATCCAATATCCATGCATGAGAATCAAAACGAACACTAAGGTCAGTTTCAATAACAAAAAAAGAGGATATGCATTTGACAGATTTCTTCAAACTTGCAAGATAAAGAAGATAGTTCCTCTTTCAGTGACCAAACTTCTTGCAATGGTAGCACTCATAATTTCTCTTCTTATTCTTGGGCTTAGTCTTGGACACACCTCCAATGGGATTCATTTTTTTAGAGACACATTTCTTGTCCTTTGTAGGGTGAAACATGATAAGAACTGTCTATTTATCACCACTACCACCTTTCATGGTTTTCTCATATGACTTCAGATGTCCATGAAGCTCAGCCAGTGAAAAAAGTAGTTGTAATCAATTTGTTCATGTTGAAGTTGGTGATGAAACATTTGAAGGTATTAGGAAATGAATTGAGAACAAGATCAACTTTGTTCTTGAAATCAAATACTACATCAATTTTTTTTTTTTTTTTTTTTTTTTTTTGTGTGCAGAAAAACAAGATTTTATCAATATTTGTATTTGTAATTTTTTTATTATTTATAGTCTTTAAAACAATAATGCTCCCACTATTTTCAATTCGAATTCCACACCGCCTTAGTGAAAAACGAAAACAATGTTGGATTTGTTTCTAGTAGGATATCAAGTTCTTATTAATTGCAATACATCTCATCTAACAGATATTAGTATACTGTATTGATAGGTGAAAAAATATTTTTTGTATCTCTATACAAGTTTCGATTTATCCACTTCTAGTTAATAATACCTCAGCTAACAGATATTGGTGCTTCAACCAGTTAAGTCCAACCCAACACATTTTCTTCAAATAACACATGTGATTGGCCCATCACCTAATAGATATTGGGGTACAAATAACTATATCATTATGATGAACAAATTCGAATGATTTATGATACATGAAGGGTCCTTCACCTAACAGATATTGAGATTTACAAAACATGAATCATGAAGATCATTCAATCATGCTGGAAGGTCCCTAGACTTAATATCATATTTTAGGGAGATTCAACATTTTACTGTAATGTTTTAATTTGTTTATATATCTTAATCTCATTGATGTCTATGTATTTGTATCTCAATACATAACATATAGATCATGCATCTATATTTATGTATGTATATCATATATCATATATACCGAGTTCTCATTCGTATATGCATATTGATATCTATGTATAGAGATCATAACATAGAGATCATGCATTAGTACTTTTGAGGACTTTATGCTTCATTTATTTTATGATTCAGCTCAAGATATGAGATCCTAATATTTTATTAACTTTTAATAAAATGATGTTTCATTTGGTTTAACATAATTTCTTAGGTAGGTGGGAAAACGAAGATTCCTAGATGACGAGGGGGTCTGTCATGACCACTTAAACTCCTATCTCTTTAGGCTTTTATCACATTGGTGTCAGAATTTATTTAGTCACGTTCTTATTAGAAAAAAATCTTAGGTTTTCACGGCTAGTTCAATCATAAACTAATTCTTAAGCATTTTAATATTTTAATTTAAATCCTTTTAAATTTTGAATTTTAAATCTTTTATCCATTAATTAAATTAATCTTATTAATTAATTAAAAGATTAGATTTATTCAAAATTTAAACTTTCATTTTATTTATTTAAATTTTAACATTTAAACTTTAAATTGTATTAGAATTGATTTATTTAAATGGATTAAAATAAATTTATCTCCTATTAGATAAGCATCCATTTATTTTTAATTAGGATTTGTTAATCCTAATAATGAAGTAATGCATCCTTTATGTAGGCCTCAAAAATCCTAGATAGATGATGATAAATTCAATTTGAATTTAATTAGGATTTGTTAATCCTAATCCCCATCAAATATTAATTAGTTAAATAAATAAATAATTATATTTGGTCTAATTAGGATGCTAACCCACTTAACGTCCAAATTAACTAATTAACTCATGATTAATTTCCATAATGTTAAACTATACATTTATTGATTATTTTTGGGACATAATGTCCTACATTATCTGCTTGCTTCTCAATAACACAGGACGCTCTCCACACCACAAATGCAGGCCACTCATATGTTGTATATTTTATTATCCATGATGAAAAAAAGGAAAAATACTTACATTATTTCCCCATAATTGAATTATACAGTTCTTATCTAGTATGGAGGTTCGCATCTTTTTAATATCGGAATTAAATTAAAAAAAAAAAAATAAAAAATTATAATATGTTAAAAGATTTAAATATATATATATATATATATATTATATTAATTGCGGTTATTAAGCTAAGTTTTATATTGAAATTTTTATAAATTATGATTAGTTATTATTAAATAATAATTTTAATATAATTAAATCTTAATCACGTATTATTATTAAAATACGAGTGGATTTAATTCAATATCAGTTTTCTACACATTGACATTTTGTGTTCTAGATTGTCACAGTCCGTACAAAATTATAACATTAGAATTGAAATTTCTATAAAAAGGATCAAACAAATGGAATATCTATTTATTGGTGGTGGCATGGCACCTATCCAGTTGCCTGAGTTGGCCCTCCACTTTAGCAACATTTATTCAAAAAATTATTCAGTTAAAAGCTAACATATATATTCTACTCATAAATTTAAGTTTAAGTTTAAAATTACAAACAAGTTGCTGTTTTAGTCACTGTTGGTCAATTATTTCTGCATCAAACTCAAAAGTCTATCTGACGACCTAACATATTCACATGAGATACAGGCATAGGCACATACCCAGATGTTTATGTTATTGAATAATCACCACAAAACTATTGTAAGGCCATCTTAATTTTATGGTGGTTGTCCCGCCGATGCTACATAAATATCTGTGTATATATATATATATGTAAGGAACCTAGGACATCACCTATCTCCACATTGGTATGATATTGTCCACTTTGGGCCTAAGCCCTCATGGATTTGTTTTTGGGTTATACCCAAAAGGCCTCATACCAATGAAGATACATGTCCATCCTTATATATCCATGATCTTCCCCATATCTAACCAATGTGGGACTTTGGGACTTTGTTTGCACACCTAACAATCATCCCCTCGAACAAAGGACCACAAAGGACAACTGAGTCTCCCCTCAAACGATCATTCATCCGTCCACTCCATGAAGACCAGAGACACCGCCTGTCTAACCGAGCACTCATGGATCACGATCGGGGCTCACCACCTTTGTTCGGTATTCCGAGGATTCATCCACATGGCTAACTCTGGGGCATGGCTCTGATACCACTGTAAGGAAACCTAGGACATCACTTATCTCCACATTGGTATGATATTGTCCACTTTGGGCCTAAGCCCTCATGGATTTGCTCTTGGGTTATACCCAAAAGGCCTCATACCAATGAAGATACATGTCCATCCTTATATATCCATGATCTTCCCCATATCTAACCAATGTGGGACTTTGGGACTTTGTTTGCACACCTAATAATATATATATTATATATATATATATATATATATAATATATATATATATATATGAAATTTGTATGTGTTTTTAATATTTTCTTATTCTTGTGAAAATATCAAAATCCTCTTATTGTCTATTAAAATTAATATTTTCCTCCTTGTGTTTCAAAATCCATCAATACCAAGGAATTTGATCATGATCCACATATTCCGATGTTCATTTTTCTATTATTAGGAATGACAATATGAACGTTATATTTCGACCGAGTCTCGTCTTGTACCGATTATAATTCAGTACAAAAAAAATATTCTTGAATTCTGATAGATTTTTTAAATTAGGAGGAAAAATCATCATGAATCCCAATCAATTTTTTTATTCGTGATTTTATGTTAATTCTATCAGTTACATTTGATGAATAACTTCGAAAATTTTCTAAAAATGTGAAAAAATTATGTAAAAATGCAGAGAAAGGCCTTAACAAACTAAAGAATGTGAGGACGATCCGATAATGGAAAAAAGGAACATAATATTATTCGAATTGTCCGCAAATTCCTTTGTTTGGTGACTCAATTTGCAATTAATTTTCCTCTATTTTTGAGTCTTTACTCTTTTACCTTGATACAGTAAGGTTAAAAGTTAACATAGTTCTTTTAACAATTGGGTTATATTTATGGATTTCAAAACATGAAGGGGAAAAGTTTAATTTCAACAAACAACAAGGATGTTTTGAAAACTTTTTTCCAAGAATATTCTAACTTTAATATTGCATGGAAAAAAAAAATCTTGCATAGCTGTAACAGTAAATGAATTCAACTCTTTAACATATTTGAAAGCCTTCTTATGACTCGATGCCATAAAATAGAAAATAAAAACTACTAGGTAAATAAAAGTCAAAACAATTGATTATCAAGAAATTCTAATTTAGATTTATCAACTCATTGACAAAATTGGCATACAAGTATTGACTTCGAAATTGAGATAAGCGTCAGAAAGCCAAATGTTTTACTTTCTGGAGCTAGTATTTCTAACAACTCAGTTTTTGGCTATGTTAGGTGAGAATTCATCAAGAAGTGGTAGAATGATATATAAAAACATTATAAAAAATATCGTACCTAGTGTACAAGCTCCTGTTAAATACGGTCTGGGCACCGCGTTTAGGTTAGGCACAACAGTCTAGCCGTGCCTAACCCCAAATCGGTGGAGTTAGACGCTTGGTTGCATGAATCAATTTATCAAATTGAACATTTAGAAACCTTACATATCATTCAAACAATATTTCCACAGAATCAATTTATCTAAATTCCCCCAAATCTTAACCTTAATTTCAAAAATCCCCGATTTCCAAAGAATTTCCTAGGCGGCGTGACTAGACACCTTAGGTGCTAGGCGCCAGGTTGTTACCCAACTAGTGCCTGGTACATTTTAGAGCACTGGATGTACACAAACATGAAGACTATTTCACGAGTTCGAACCCGTGATCAAACGGATAAAAAAGTTAATACTTGATCATCGCACTAGGCACAACCTTTAAAATGACACATAAAAACATGGAACCAATATATTCATCACAAAGTTGAATTCAAACTAATATGCAAAAGCGAGTGCAGTAAGTTTTTTTCTAAGCCTCGTCACTAAATTTTTTACAAGTTTCTGCCAAAAAAAAATAAAAAAAAAATAACGGAGCATTGAAACTGCATCAATCCCTGAAGGGCAAAGGCTTGGCCAAATTACATCAAATAAAACAAAATCATTTCTGTATGCACATTGAAACTGTATCAAGAAAATAGGGATAAGAAAAATTTCCGAGATACTATCAGAAATGGCCCTATATGTATCAGTTATGAACCATCATAATGTGGAAAAGAAAGAAAGAACTTTCATTTTACACATGTAATAAAGAACCAACATTTTCTTTTAACTGTAAGACAAATAAATTTGAATAATAAGACTTACAATGTTCAGTAAAACCCGTTTTGTTTCTTCAGTTAGATTCCTCTCTCCTCCATGACAGAGCAGCGGACTTTGAGAATCCGGGTACATGGGTGAATATTTACGACAGGATCGGTGAGAAAAGAGAAACAGCATCAATTTATGAAGGAGACAACGGTAGCAATTCAGGAGGAACATCTCCAGCTGTACAACCAGAGGATAAGAAAGCTAGATAATGCTGTCAAGCCAAGAAACTAGCTGCTGAGTTGTAGGCCTCGCTTTAGGGGATTCACTTAAGCACAGACATGCAATGTCAAGAACCCGCAAAGTTTCCTTATCATGCTCCTTGTCATAAATGAAAGGATCTAACACCTCGCTTTCCCGATTTTCATTCTTCATCTGTATCACCCATGATACCAAATCCCTGGGTCCCTTTGGCTTACACATATCCATTGGCCTTCTCCCAGTGAGAAGCTCCAAAAGCACAACCCCAAAACTATACACATCCCCCTTGTAAGTAGCAACAGATGCTTGGCCATATTCAGGAGGGATGTAGCCTAGTGTTCCAACAAGATCAGTAGTCACATGCGTATCATAAGGGAGTATGAGCCTAGCAAGACCAAAATCAGCTAAGTGGGCTTCAAAATTCTCATTTAGAAGAATATTACTTGACTTAATGTCTCGGTGAAGTATATGAGGCTCACATGACTGGTGCAAATAAGCTAGCCCCCTTGCCGCTCCTTGAGCAATATGAAGCCTTGAATCCCAATCAAGCAAAGATGGTCCATCAAGTTTCTCATGTAACCAATAATCCAAGCTACCATTTTCCATGTACGAATATATTAAGAGCCTGTCATTTTTATGCATAAAGTATCCTTGAAGAGGAACAAGGTTCGGATGCTGGGCTCTTGAAAGGGCTTCGACTTCAGCACGGAATTCTCTCTCTATCTGCCCACAGTCACCAGAGAGCCTTTTGATAGCAACCTTCCTACCATCAGGGAGGGCGGCTCTGTAAACCAGACCAAAACCCCCACAGCCTACAATATTTGCTTGGTCAAAATTGTTGGTAGATTCCATAAGGTCATCAATGGAGATCTCTTTCTCCTTATTATGAAAGAGAACTACTAAGTTTGACCCAAGTTCTTCTAAATCTTTATCGTTCGTGTCAGCTTCCTCCTTTTCAGGATCAACCTCTCCCCTGCTATGTGCCCGCAACAAAATCATGAACATGATGATAAGAAGAAAAGCTCCCCCAAATGCGATCCCAATAGCCATTCCTATGATGACATCTTTGTGTTTCCTTGATTTTTTGCCTGATTCAACAGGAACACGGCCTCTTTCTCCATCAAGTTTACAGACAAACCGATGCTCACCACAAAGATTATTTCCTTCAAAGCTTGAATTAGGAAAAGTCGGAAACTGACCTCCTAAAGGGATCTTCCCAAAGAGTTGATTGTAGGCAACACTGAATTTAGACAAGAAGCTGAGATTTGTCAATGAAGAGGGGATGGCCCCTGATAGATTGTTATAGGACAAATCTAGATTCTCCAAGCATGTCATCTCAGACAATTCACTAGGAATTGGTCCAGATAATTTGTTAACCTTCAAATCCAACACATGGAGCTTCTTCAGATTCCTAAACTCCGGCCATATTGACCCATGAAAAGAGTTATGACTAAGGTCAATAGTTGGAGGAAAGCTCACAATTTGATTATACTGGAAACCTTTTACACTATTATTCCTTCTCATGAAAAAGGGGACATCCGGGGAAGGCTCCTGCAAGGAGATATTCCTGCTGATGAGGCTTGGCAATCCAGTTATATTTTTTGGAATCTCCCCCGTAAAAGTGTTGTTAGATAAGTCCAAGTAAAAGAGATCCTGAAAACTGCCAAACCATAATGGAATTGTTCCGCCCAACTGATTCCAAGATAAATCCAACAACTGCAGTTTGGTGCAACCCCTCAACCACTGGGGTATAGAACCCCTAAGCAGACAATTTGCAATAACAAGAACTTTTAAATTTGCAAAATGCAAACTGGGATCGGCAGGCAATTCTTCATTATGGAAATTCAAGGTAAGGACCAGAGTTGTTAGGTTCCGACACTGCTGTAGGACTTGGAGAGCAGATGAAAGATTAAGTATGCTGGAATTTGAGAGGGAAAGATAAGAAAGACTATCAAAATTCTTGTAGTTTTCTGGGATTTGACCACGGAAATTGTTCCGGGCAAGATTGATGATTTTCAATTGTCTACAAAGGGGAAGATTTACGGGCAGAGAACCATGAAACTTATTACTACCTAAATCAAGAGATGTCAAATTATTCAAAGAAGAACAATTAAGAAGTAAAGAACCCTCCAAAGAGTTATTCCTCAAGTTAAGCAAATTAAGGGTCGGCGAATTTGACAATGAAGGAGGTATCCTACCAGTGAATTTATTGGAATGGGCTACAAGATACTGAAACTTCTCTAATTTATAGAAAACATCAGGGATATTGCCTGAAAATTTATTGGTAGATACATCTAAACGAACAAGGCTAGAGAGATTAGCAATACCAGGACTGAGCTGGCCTGAAAGTTTGTTGTCCTGAAGACCCAAAAGCCTCAACTTTTGAAGCTGAAATATGTCTTCGGCTATCCCACCAGTGAGCTCATTCATGCCAAGACACAAGTGTTCTAATGAAGTACAATTGCCTAATCCAGGGGAAAGAGTACCAGAGAAATTATTCACGGATAAATTAATAACACGAATACGGGTAGAAATGTTGCAAATATTAGTGGGAATTGAACCATTTAATGAATTGGAAGAAATGTCAAGATGTTGGATTGAAGGTAGGTTGATGGTTTGTGGAAGTGGGCCAAATAAGCCATTTGATCTCAAGTCTAAGACCTCTAAATTTGGCAACTGGAACAATGACACAGGCACTGATCCTTTCAGCAGATTATAAGAAATATTTAAGAATCTAAGCTGAACCAAATTGCCTAAAGATTCAGAGAGTTCTCCTTTTAATCTTTTTTTACCAAGAACAAGCTCAGTCACCCTACCAGAAGAACCTAAACTATCATTCAATAATCCAAGTGAAGATGAAGAATTGCAAGCGATACCTACCCAGTTACAGCAATCCGATGATGAATTTGTTCCCCACCCATCAATTCCTGATTCAAAATTCTTCATGAAATCTCGCAATGCTGCCAAATCATTTGGGTTGCATGTGAGATTCTGCCGTGAGTAAAGCAGCTGCGCTTGGAAGCAGAACCCAGCAAGGATTATAACCAACCACAAATTTTGCACATCCATATTCAGAGAAAAATTAAAATGGAAAGAGAAAGAGGATATGCATATAGAATCAAGAACTAGCAAAACCCTTATCAGAAATCATGAAAGGTGGCGCTAAGCTTTGACTTCAACACGGTTCTGTTTCTTTTTTTTCTTTGTTTTTTTAAAAAACTAAGAAAAAAGAACAAGAGAAAATCAAGTTGATCATTACTCATGTTTGTTGGCCAGGCAAAGAAGTCAAGACAAGGCGTTGAGAATTGAGAGAATGATAAAGAAGATGTTGACTTTTAAAGCAAAACGTGATGTTATGACAGTAATGTAATAGAGGAAAGTCAGAGGATATCTTTTAGCAACCCCGGGAGTGGAGATGGAGTTGTGACTTGTGAGAATTAGGATCAGAGAAAGTTGATAATTTTTTTTATATTTGTTAGTTTAGTTGGACAATTGAGTATAGATATTAGTATTTTGTAAAATTCTTATGTGAAAGGAGACCTGTACGAGGGCTCGGTACGTTAAGATCGAATAAGGGAATAAATTTTGTATCCGTTGATTGAACGAGACAGGTACGGATATTTAATCCCCGTACAATACCATTATTTTAAAAACCAGACCGATGATTGAAATTATTCAATGGATCACTAGATCAAAAGGTTGAAATGTTTCAATTGAACCGACTAATATTATAAATAATTTTAATTAAATAAAAAGAAAAAAATATTTTTATTTTTAGTTTTTGTTAATAAATTTTAGGGTAGAAATTGATCAGATCAGTTTACTAATTCATTAATTTAGAAAGGTTATTTACCCTTAAATTTTGAGAGTTCAATCGAATCAGACTCATAATCGATTACCCGTTCGACCAAAACACTAAATCTAACTACAATTTGCACTATTAAAATCAGAAATTAATAAAAATATTGTCCACTTTATATGGTGTTAAGTGTACTTTGGAGGGGTTTTTCTATTGTCTTAATGACAAGTTTGTTTGTCTTCTGCAGAGTTGATCGTTTCACCTCGTTGTTCTATCTGTCATGCTCATAATAAGACAATACTTTATTCTCTTTTATGTCTAAAATATCAGTTTTGGTTTTGTGGTGCGAAATGATGATGGTGAATTTACAATTGCAAGATGTGAGAGCTTTCATGGCGTTAATCTGGAAGAGGCTAGAGAAGCAGAGGCTCAGTTGGTCAATTAAGGCTGACTGTCAACAAGTTTTTAAAGCTTTAACTGATCATTTTTCCAGTCCCAATGGTTTTGGCCTTATTATTGCTAGGTCGGGCTCAGGCTATGTAACAGATTAGAAATAATGTTAATCACAATATACGAATAGTTTGTTTGTGAGTTATTTTAATCTCCATATAATTTTTAAATATGTAAATTATAAAAAGGATTATAAATATGGGTGGCTATTTGGGTTAGGATTCGTTTATTCATTCGATTCAATTCGATTCGCTTTAAGCGAATACGAGTTTGAAAAAATGGATTCGTTTAATAAATGAGTCAATTCGATTCGATTCGATTCGCTTTGCTTTAAAGCGAATACGAATTTGAAAAAATGGATTCGTTTAATAAATTAGTCAATTCGATTCGTTTATTAAACGAATCGACTACGAATTTAAATTCATTGATTCATTTAGGATTCGTTTAATTATTTTCTTTTACTAATT
Organism: Zanthoxylum bungeanum; assembly: GCA_019454045.1. Classification (NCBI taxonomy): domain Eukaryota; kingdom Viridiplantae; phylum Streptophyta; class Magnoliopsida; order Sapindales; family Rutaceae; genus Zanthoxylum; species Zanthoxylum bungeanum. Next base: position 23,529 of record SKCR01045161.1, on the reverse strand, counting down.
ATTATTATTTTTCAATTAAGATTCGAGAAATTATGGCTATTGGTTAATTACCATTGAAAAAAAAATTGTCGATATTTGATGAGATATTTTTAGTAAATATATTAATTACGTATTTCATATGTATATCTTTATGAAGAATTAATGTAAATAAATTGTGGTAAATTATCTTATTGGATAATATCATGACTAAACGAATATTCGTATTCGATTCGTTTAATAAATGAATCGAATATGAATCCTGATATTATGATTCGTTTAATAAACGAATCGAATACGAATCCATCACATTTTGATTCAATTAATTTAATATTCGATATAAATTTGATTCGTTGACTTAGGACAATAAAAATATAAGCAAAATAGATACAATTCAATAGATTATATAGCGACATTAAATGTTTTTTAAAATTGAGTCGATAAAAACATATTTAAAGATGGTGAAAGAGGGAGAAAAAAAATAGTGCATTTGTGTCTTAGTTTAGTTATAAAAATACATTCATCGTCCTCTAAGGATTTGACCTCTCTTCGAGTTTTTAAAGATTTTATATCACCTACATAGTTAAGATTTAATTCTTTTTAATTCTTTTCTAGTATTACATTACAGTCTAATCTTATTTACAATTAAAATCACTACAAGAATTAGACCATTTAGCGTCGAATTGTTTCGACGCCATAAGTGACAATTTCGACGCAAATTATATTTAGCGTCGAAAAAATTAGACGCAAAAAATGGACGATAAAATGTCGACGAAAACCACTTTTAGCGTCGAAATAATTAAATGCGACGCTAAAAAACAGTATTCTGCGTCCAATTGATTTCGACGCTAAAGTAAAATTTTCGACGCTATATTGTATATTTGGCGACGAAATATATCGACGCAAAAATTCAAACTTTTAGCGTCGAAAGGTTTCGACGCTAAAGTATATTAAAAAAGTATTATATGTAAGCTTATAGCGACCATGTTTTTTACTATTAGCGTCGATATTTGTCGACGCTAAAAGTAACCTTTAGCGTCGAAACTAGTCGACGCTAACATATATTTAAAAAGAAATATATGTACGCTTACAGCGGCCATTTTGTATACTATTAGCGTCGAAATATTCGACGCTAAAGTAAATAATTTATTTTTTTAAAAATTAGTAATTTACTTATTTTTTGGTCTAAAATATTTAATTTAGTTGAAAAAAAATGTAATTAATGACGAAATATTATATTGAAATTTGTTTTAGAAAAAAGAAATATTATATTAAATCTATTTGTTCAAAATGTTTATACAAAACTAAATATAAAATTAATTACTACTGTGATGGGGGGACGCTCGAGCCCGATGGACCATGACTCATTGAGGCCTCGAACATCTGACGGAAAGCCAGCAGTTGCTGTTCCAACTGCTCCATCTTCTTCTCGTGGTCCATCATCTTCTTCTCGTGGTCCACCGTGACCTGTTGTAGCTTCTCCTTAGTCTGCTGCAGCTCGTCTTTGGTGGTGACTAACTCGTCTCGAAGAGAGACATTGTCCGAATTACCATTATTGCGTGCAGATGACGTTGGCTTCTTACGAGTGCCAAGACCAACGTTGTAAGCTGTCTGATTCTTGAAAACCATTTGCGACAGCTGCTCATCTGGTATGGGGTCGGTCCCTGTCTCATGAGTTTGATGTTGGAGTTCCGTCATTTCGTTTTGTTTCAAAAAATAAGTTAATATTAGAATTTGAGAAAAAAATTTAACATATATAATATTAATTATTTTATTTTAAAAACTGAAACTTACATAGCAGCGTTCGGCTTCTTCATTTATCCATTTCTTCTTGTCATTGTAATGCGTCACACGGAAAAAATCTGGAAATGATTGCACCTCACCTGTGTTACTCTGTTATAAACATAAAATAAATTCAATATTATTCCAGATAGTAAAAACAATTAACTGTTAAATTTTACGTTAGGATATATTTACCTCAGAATGTTCGGCACGATGTTGGATAAATGGCTTCGAACCTGCACGGTGGTTAAAACGCAAGTGACTTCGATTTTCCGCATTTGCGTGACATTTATCATGTATTCACCAACACTGTAAGTACCGAAAACAAAGACAATTATAAATTTCTGTTTATTTCAAAATTTACCTCGTGTTTTTTGCTAGACCAAAGCTCACATAAGAATGTCCAATCTTGTTCCTCTATAAAATCAGGCTTGTGTTGTGGAGCATTTGAAGGTCCATGTTCGTCGAATATTGGTTTCAGGACTTTTGTTCTATAATCTTTATAACTTTTCCCCATGTGGTAGTCAATATATTGTTGGACATTCACTTGGGTCAGATCGAACTCGAACCATTCCTACATGAAAATTCGAGTAAAAATAAGTATCAAATAAAAATGTTAAATAACAAACAATATCGAAAACTTACAAGTAGCGAAGGGAATAGCTGGTTCATTTTTGTCTCTCACGGTATCTTTCTCCAAGATACGTAGTTTTGGGGAGCTTCATATCGAGCTGTAGCTCCTATGGCTGTATTAAACGCTGAATTATGTTGTCCGACTTGAGTGTGTCCATCCTCTGATATATGTATTCGAATACGGCCGTGAGCCTTAACGTACTTAGCCAACCCCAGGCCACGGGTGCGTCCTCGACCCTTAACGAAATTCAAGATCGACATTCCAGCACCTTCGAATGGAATTTTTTTTGCCTCATCAAGTAGTTCACTAAATAAATTTTGATCATTTCCACTTAACACTGGCATGTCGCCACTAACACTATGACCAAGTTGTGGACCTTGTAAGTCATGCAAAATATCGGCGATCTCATCGTTTGCAGGTTGATTGTAACTACTGCTCCCTTCACCGACATCATAAAACCGTGACTGAGAATTATACTGCTCACCGTGATAAATCCACGTACGGTAAGTTGGTGATATTCCTGGCATGTATAAATGATTATGAACTTCATCTAACCGCTTCCTTTTCCTATTCAAACAATTTGCACATGGACAACGAACACGACCTTCTGCATCAATGTGTTGCTTTGCGACTTCCATAAACTCAGACACTCCATTACGATATTCAACACTCAATCTATCCAGAGAGCTCATCCAATTTCTATCCATTTCAGCAGAATACCTAAATATAATAATATAATCATTAGATATCATTTTACAGTAATCAACATTACTAATTCAGTAATACTTAATTTAAGCATATATATATATATATATATATATATATATATATTTGGTTGATAAATTAAATAGTTTACAAAAATTTATATTTTATTAATTAATATATTTACTCTACATATATGAATCATAAATCACTAACAAACAGCATATAAACAACATATATAATCATAAAAATTGAAAATAATAAAGAAATATGAAACAAGAATTACCTTATCGGAAATTGATTACAATTTTATTGAAAATTTTTAGGAGAGATGTGAGGATGTAGAGGAGAAATTCTGAGATTTCAGAGGATGAAAATGAAGAGAATGAGAGAAAAAACAGAGGGGGAGAAGGGTTGGTGACCTTCTGCATTTTAATCTATCTTTAGCGTCGAATACGGAAATTCGACGCTAAATGTTACAGTTTTTAGCGTCGAATACGTTATGTCGACGCTAATTGTTGATATTTACCGTCGAATTTATTTAGACGCGAAAGAATCAAGGATCTGTCGGTGGAATTTCATAACTATTCAGCGTCGCAAATATTTTCGACGCTAAAAGTATTATTTTTGGCGTCGACTATACATAATCGACGCTAATTGTGTTCGTTTTTAGCGTCGAAAAGGTTTTTTCGACGCTAAAATTATACTTTTAGCGTCGAATTTAATTTAGACGCGAAAGAGTCAAGGGTTTGTCGGTGGAAACTTTATAAACCTTTAGCGACTATATTTGTTCGACGCTAAAAGTATAATTTTGGCGTCGACACGTTTTTTGCGACGCTAAAAGTGTAATATTTGGCGCCAAAAATTATTGCAATAATATAATTATTCAGCGTCGAATACTATTCGACGCTAAAGTTCTGTATTTAGCGTCGAAAATAGTTTTCGACGCTAAACATTAATATTCTGCGTCGAAAATTTATTCCGTCGCTAAATATTTGACATATAGCGTCGAAAATGATTTTCGACGCTAAATATCACTTTTAGCGTCGAAAACACATTCGACGCTAAATAGTTGGACGCTAAAAGCCATAATTCTTGTAGTGAATACTAGCTTACCTCCTAAATCAAGATTATGATGATACAATCTTAAAAAAGCTTGAGTAGTCAATGAGTTGAATCCATTCTTAAAATCCAATTGATAAGGAGAGAGAGTTCGTGGGCTTATAAAGTATCAACAAATCTCATATTTAGCAATCAGAGATAAATGAGCCACAATATTCTACCACGACATCAAATGTAGGCTAGATTTTACACTATTCCAATTAATTCCGACCAAACATTACAAAATCGGTATCACCCCCTACGCCGCTCGATTGCAATTAAGAGACAATGTTGGCTCTAATATCAATTATTATAAATACATGAGTAAAACTCATTGATTGCAATTTCATAAATCTAGAATGTAAGCGCACGTACCACTATAATAATACAGTGACAAATATCGGATTTAATACCCACATGAGCTTAACATTTATCTTATTATTATCAAAATTAATCTACTTAACTTAAACTAAATTATAGAGAAAGAGAATTGATTTAATGATTTTAATTGAAAAGTAAATAAAAATCAAATGACACACGTTGTGAAAACCTTATAAATAAAAGAATTTAGGGTTGCAACTTCATCTAAGCACGCACACGATGGGCTCATGCACTTTTCATTTAATTGGGTTGTTGTTACTAATTATAACCCAAAACATAATTAAATTATTCACAAGCCTCTTTCGATGGTCAGGTGAATATATTCAGAATAAATCAATTAACTATATATTTATGTTAATTAAATTAAACCGAACTCATTAAGTTTGGGTTCTAATCTTGGCTACGTATGTCGTTTAGGTATATTTCTATCTTTCAAGAAAATATATTCAATGAATAAATCACACGTTATTATTCTCACGGCTAACCAAAATTCCATCTGTCGAGATCCTAAGGATTTACAAATATTATTCTATTGTTGGCCAAATATATAAAATAAACATTCAAATCACATAGAATAATAAATAATAAATAACAAAAATAAATAATAAATAACAAACCAAAATGAATAAAAATATACAATTAAATTAATTTAACATACTCAAGGTCCATTACAACCCTAAATTTAATGATTTAACTGTTGGAGTGAACGCAGCGGAAGGGCGCGATGGAAGGCGAAAATGATTTTTAAAATTTTCCGAGCGAATTAATTAATATCAAATATTTTTAATTCACTCAAATAAGTTTAAATTAACATAATATATTTTGAAACACGATGAATTATTTTAAGAAAATATTTTTCGACAAATACTACGCGTAACGGGCAAACGGTCAAACCGGTTAACCAACCGCCGAGCCGGGCCAACCCGGTCACTTGGACAGTGTTCGGTCAGCCCTTGGACAGCCTGAACAGTGCCCAGTTCGCTGGTTTCACAGCCGTGACGTGGCGGGTCAGTTTCGATGCGAATTTCGTCGTTTTCTCCCATTTTAGCCTCGGAACAATTTTCGGAAGTTATCCACTACCCAATACAGATCCAAAATCATCCAAATAACATATTCTTACATGAAAAATATTCTGATTTAACATCCAAAATCAGATCTGATCCAGTTTTTATTTTTGTAAATTTTTCAAGCCAAAATTCAATTTATTCACAAATTAATCCAATTAACTTACACCAAATTTAATCACCACAACATAAAGCTTCGAGAAAAATTCTAGGCAATATTAAAGTAGTAAAATCACTCTAGAATGACAATTTTAATTTTTGAGATCAATTCCCTAATTAATCTATAACATATGTTTAATAAAGAAACCATTAAGGTAAATCAAACAACCAACACCCAATTTTGATTCTAATACATATCCTAGATACATATTTCATTAAAAACATGCAATATACATATCCTATACATATCTCACATGCTTAGGAAATCAAAACAAATTAATAGAAATTTGGAACTTACTATTACCTTAATATAATTTCCAATTTATTCTTCATTTGGTGTTGGAAATCTTGATTTAAACCCTCACCGCTTTTTCTTTTTTCTTTCTCAACACATGAGAGTGGCTAGAGCTTAACAAAATGAAACAATTTCATTTATATATTTCTTCTCTCTCAATTTCGAAAATTGGATATTTTTAGCCAAAATAATAATAATTTTTAAGGCCAATATTTTGACACCAATTGATCTTATCCAAATAAAATCATTATTTTGATATTTTTTTAATAAAAAATATGTGTCAAAAACACATGGTTTAGCCAATAAGAATTGGCCAAAAATCAAGAATATTCATGTAATATTCTTAATTAAAATAAATAAATAAATTCATTTAATTATTAACAAAAAGTCCAAATAAATATATGGAAAAATATCCAAGAATATTCTTCCATTTTATTAATAATAATAATTAATTAATTAATAATAATAACAAAACAAGTGTCAAAATCCAATAGGTTAATAATGAATATCTAATCTAAATTATGTATCGTATACAAATACACATTATTTAATATGCATGTGTAAATTATGAATGATCCGAAATATCCATAATTAATTGCCCAAGTGCTCAACAAGTATACTTTACATTGTGTGACTTTCTGGGTTTAAGTTTATCTGTCATGGAAACCATTTCCATGTCTGTAATTTGTCCACTCACAAATTACGAACCACAGATAATCGAGTTGAACCATTCAAGTCTAAGTCATTGCATAAATATTCGGAACTCATTTCCGAATCATACATTGGCCAAGGATTTCAACGAATCAAATTGGACACCTAAATCATGTACACGAGTCTGACAGATCCTCTCTGAATATATCACTTGATATCATGAGCATTAGTCCATACTCGACGAACAGGCGGAGGTCTGATCTTAAAAGATCGTCAACATGACTGTCATCTAAGTATGGAAGATATTTGTAATATCTCGTCTGATGCCAAGATGCTACTGGCAGAAGACAGGAAAACTCATCTCCATAAGCCTCTAATGCTTCTAAAATTTCGACATGACCTTTGCTAAAAACCATAAAACCTGGATCAAAGTCCAGCACCTCGAGGTTTCCTGATATTAAATCCAAAAGCAATCATCTCAACTCATGCATATAGGCCTCCGGCCTGATATTAGACAAATAACTGCAAACAACTACCTGCTCAGCACGATTTAAGTTATACATATGATATAAATAAATAAAACTAAAACATATGTGTACTATAAGGGGTTTAAGTAGCCATGTGAGTAAGTCACGATTCTTAAGACTTTGGCCAAAGCCGATCACCTAGGGTGAATCGCATATACCAAAAATGGTTTGTGATTAGTTGTAAAGAATCGTGGACATGTCGACATGAGATGTACGCCCCGGAAACTTGACAGTGTAATCTATGTTTCATAAGCAAAATTATGATAGCCTACGATAGAGGGATTGGTAAACGTATGTGATGGCCTAAACTTGTATAGTTCAGAACAGTTGTTCGTGTTCTTCGCGAATTCAGATGTGGCCGAATTGAGTACATATAAGCTAGGCTTATATGACGAACGTGTCTGGACTTAGAGAGTCCTACAATATGAAGTGTACTCATTGAGTACTTGGGTAGTCGATATTATAATTATCAACCAAAATAATTAAGTGTTATTAAATAACATTGATTATTTACTTTGACCCAATTGGATTAATTAGATTAATCCAAAATCACACAAGGGCTTTGTCATAATTTCATAAATATCTCTACCGTTTGAAGATATTTTGATAATTATAAATATGTAATAATATATGTATTTGGCTTGATTTAATTGGATTAAATCAAAGTGGTAGACATGTAACTAATCCATTAATTAAACATTATTTTGATTTAATTGAATTAAATCAAAGTGTTAGACGAAGGTGATTAGTCACACCAAATTATACATATTTAGACAAATTAGATTAAGTCAACATAAAAGTTGATTAGAACTTTTATTAATAAAAAATTACATAAGTTTTGCTATAAATAGCAAGCTTGAACAATGTTTTAAAAGAGCTTGAGAAAGCTAAAAACAAGCAAGAGTTATAGAAATTAGCCTAAGTTAGAGAAGTGTTTAGAGAAGCTTTTGAAGATCTCTACAATATTTCAATTAGGAGAAATCAAGATTAGATCTTGGAGTGAAGCTTGCTTGCATTGGAATCAAGATTGGATATTGGAGTCAAGCTTGCTAACTTTGGAAGTTATTCATAACATTTCAACAAGGAGAAATAGATTGAATCTTTGTATCAAGCTTGCTAGGGTATTCTCCAAAGCTATATTTTTCATTAGTGAGTTAGCATTAGTGAAACATAAAGTGATGAATTATGTATTGGATTCATAATAACATAGCTTGAAGTTGGAATTAGGCTAATGAATTGTGTATGGATGCTTTGGAAGTATAAACACAATAAGCTTGTAATTAGGTCAAATATGTTCATGATGGACATGGAACAATTAATAAGAGTTTGAAATTTTAGATTAAAGCTTAGAGCTATGGCTACCATTCTAGAATCACTTACCACCTTTGAGTGATCTAGAATTGTTCATGAGTCATTTCGTTATGAAATTCTAATTTGGTTTGTGTTTTGATTCAAACTAATGCATACATTATTTAGAATACATGTATGTTTGTTGTATAATATGTGTTGATGTTGATTTTGATGCTAAAATTAGTTTGTAGGTGTATTGAAGTATTTGGAGAAAATTAGAAGTGTTTAGAATTGATTTGAAGGTAAATTTGCTCACTGTCAACATTTTACATAGGGAGGCGTCGCGACTCTAATCTCTGGCGTCGCCACACTCAACTTTCAGAGCTTCGGGCATCGCGACGCTAACCCTTAGGCGTCGTGACGTTGAGATCTCACAGATTGGGTGTCGCGACATCCAAGACTGCACGTCGCGATGCGACAAGAGATGATGCTCATGAGCGTTGAAACTTTTTTTTTCCGCATTCCGGAGATTCTGAACTCCGATTTGGTCCTCATTTTTTCCTACAGACTCATAGCATAATGTAGTTTTCCATAAATATTTAAAAATACACCCATGGTAGATATCCATGGGTTAAACCCACTTTCGCTGCGCATGGCACCGATCCGACCTTAAGATTCCACATCTGCCCCAACAAAGAAAACAAAAATAAATGTGTGGGTTGCCACCTCGCTAGTACTAAGTTTCACGTCGTCAGCCAGAGATTTTATGAATATCTTCCTTCAATGATGCTTTAATGTGGCTTTGGATGTTCTAGATAAGACAGTGTCATATGTATTATTGTTCAAGGGCCTCTTCCAAAAATGAGGTGGCAAATAGAATTCTTTTCCACTCAGTGCCCATGCCACCTTCTTCAATTTTTTAGCTCTCTCGAGTCTTGAAAGGAACGATAGATCGTCAGGAGGTCTCATATGATGGTTGACTTTGAATGGTTATGCCATTTTATCAAGCTTATGAGCGGTATCTGTGATGTTAATTTTTCCATGGTGCGATGTGTCCCATTGTGTCATAGATTTTCAATAGGCTCACACAACTGCTCTTGATTAACTCCTTGTTCTACCACTTCCTCATAGATGTACTTTCGAATTTCTTTGTTTATCTCTTCATCATAAATCTGCATAATGTATGCTTTAAGATCTTGACAAGACATCTCATTCTCTATATACGGCTATGCCTTTATCCCATTACGGTATCATTGTGAGTCTCTTGATTCCATGGGTCTTCTTCAGTGTCATCTAGCAGTGTCCATTGAGGTATGTAGCTCTAGTTATTGGCTAGTTGTCTCACTTGGACTTCTAGTACTTTCAAGGATCTTGTTTGACTTTGAAATAGGGCATCATATTTAGCTTTCTACTATTTGAACATGTTAACGATCATTTCCTCCACGGATGGTTTTGTTTCTTGAGGAATTGGGCTTGTGGTGGATAAAAAAGATAATATGGTTAAGTGAGATATGCAGGACCGTCATTGTTATGTCATGTCAAATTCTGATGTTTTTCCACCCTAGATTGTAGTTGAATGTGCAATGATCACTCGGGTGGTTGCCCCCACATATCTCACACCTCATCACTGTGCTCTGAAAGGCTTGAGCATACGTCGTGTTACTTTTCTATGACATACATTGATAGTTGTTGGCATTGACAACAAGCCCCAGAAAATCGGATGGTGTCTCACGGACATAGAGTGTAGCATCACCTCTTACAAATCTTAATGCCTCAATCGCCCAATTATACTCCATTACTTTGACCACCTGAAACAAAGAAAATTAAAAAGAAAAAAAAAGAAAAAATGGAGGGGTGTTTAACTAAGCAAATAGAGTGTTATACTAATATTAATAAAGAAAAATAAATTAAGTCCCCGGAAACGATGCCAAAAACTTGATCGCGATTTCATAAATCTAACACGTAAGTGCATATATCGCTCAAGTAATACAGTGACAAAATATCGGATATCGTACCCACATGGACTTAATATTTATCTTATTAATATTAAGATTAGTCTACTTAACTTAAACTAAAGTATAGAGAAAGAGAATAGATTTGATGATTTTAATTGAAAAGTAAATAAAAAGCAAATAACACACGTTGGGAAAATCTTATAGATAGAAGAACCTAGGGTTGCAACTTCACCTAAGCGCGCACACGATAAGCTCAGACACTTTTCATTCAATTGGGTTGTTGTTACTAATTATTAACCTAGAACGCTAAATTATTCACAAGCCTCTTTCGATGGTCAGGTGAATATATTCAAAATAAATTAATTAATAATATGTCTATCTTAATTAAATTAAACCGAACTCATTAATTTCAAGTTCTAATCTTGGTTACGTATGCCATTTAGGTATATTTCTATCATGCAGGGAAATATATTTAACGAATAAATCACATGCTATTATTCCCACGGCTAACCTAAATTTCCACTTTCGAGTTCCTAAGGATTTACCAATTGGCCAGACAAATAAAATAAGCATTCAAATCACAGAGAATAATAAATAACAAACCCAAAGGAATAAAATATACAATTAAATTAATTATACATACTCAAAATCCATTACAACCCTAGATTTAAAGATTTAGCTACTCATGATAATCAATAAAAACATGATAATCATTATAAATACAAAACAATGACTCAAAAAGATAAACTAGAGAGAAAATGGAAAAAAGAACTCTCGTTGCAGCCTTCGCCTTCAAACTCCAGCACCAGTTGAAGCACTTGTCCTTGCCTTGATTTAGGCGTTTTTCTATGCTTTGGAGGCTTCAAATTATGTTGTGAGACTTATCCATAGGTTTTGGGAACGAACTATGCTTATATAGGGAGTTCCGGGGCTCTTTCCTGATTAAAATCGAGTTCTAGGCGAATATAGTAAAGCCAGATCCGTGTTGCAATGCGCAAAACACGTCGTGATTTTGCAAAAATTCATCTAGAGCTTCGTGACTCTCAAGTATGAGCGTCGCAACGTGAATATGTTGCTTATGTAAGAGACAACTTTAGTTGACCATGCGCATTGACCATGCAATTGCATATTTTTATCATTATTTATTTGCATGCTTGGCACCTTTCTTATATAAACATAGTTGGAGCGTCAAAACTCTAATGCTTGGGAGTCACGACGCGCTAAACATGTAGCTATCTGTCTGAAATTTCTTCAGTAGCGCGTCTCGACTAGATGTCCAGCGTCAGGATGCGTTGATGACTCAAAAATTTGGCCCATAAGTGCTCCAAAATTACTGATTTATCCCTCATTACATCTAATTGAGTCTTAATATTATTTTAACCTCTATAACGCAACCAAAACACATCAATATGCTCATACAACTCGAGATAACACATAAAATGTTAAGATAAAGGGGCGGTAAATATCTATATATTAACTGCTCATCACTCATCCTCAAAAATAAATTTGTAAGAAGAGAAAATTATTGGACTTATAATGTACCAGCCAATCTCATACTTAACTAATATGAGACAAATAAACGATATCACTAAGCTACAAAAACATTGAGCATATCTTTTCCACTTCACATACTAGTACTTTTTACATTTACAAACTCAACGCATTATGCAAAGTTATAGCCAACATGAAAATGCTTATATTCACTGTTAGGCTGTAGAAAAATCAAAAATCAGTGCAAAAGAAGTGGAAAATAAAAATAAAAAACCAAAACTTGGGAAGTAGATACAACAAAATCCTGAACAGGTAAAGAACAAATCTTAAGATGTTACACTAACAATAATGAGTAAATGATATTTTTTTTTCCAAGCATTGGTACTGCTGTTACTGGCCAGTGGCTGATCCAGGAATCAACTCCCTTAACATGGCAACAACCTGCAGCATGTTTGGCCTCTTGGAAGGGAAGTCATCAACACATTGCAATGCTATCTCCAAGTACTTGATCATGTCTTTAACTTCTTCAGCTTCAGATTCATCAGTTCTTTCAGTGTCCAAAAGCAATTCTGGATCTATGACTTCTATTTGTTTCCCTTCTCTTACTTTCATTTTCACCCACCCCACCAAGTTAGTGTCCCCAAAATCATCCTTATCCGTTGGCCTTTTTCCAGTCAGCAGTTCCAATAGGACAACCCCAATGGAATAGACGTCGCCTTTTGCAGTGCACCGGAAGCTTTGGTAGTACTCTGGAGGGACATAACCTGGTGTTCCAGCAAGTGTACTTACACTGAGATGAGTGTCTAGTGCACTTATAAGCCTTGCCATACCAAAATCAGAAACTCTAGCTTCCATTTCATGGTCTAGTAACACATTGCTTGACTTCATGTCTCTATGTATAATGTGTGGGATGCAGTTATGGTGTAGGAAACATAGTCCTTTTGCAGCACCTCTTGCAATCTTTTTTCTTGTTTCCCAAGTAAGAATCCGCTGGTCTCGTGCTTTTGTTCTTCCATGGAGAACCTCATCAAGACTTCCAAATTCCATGTATTCATACACAAGGAGCCTCTCCTCACCAATTTTGCAATAACCCAATAGAGGCACAAGATTTCTGTGCTTTATTTTTCCTAGAGTTTCCATTTCGGCCATGAATTCTCGATCTCCTTGGCAGCTCAATCGAATGAGCTTCTTAATTGCTACACTAGAACCGTCCTTCAGCGTGGCCTTGAATACTTCTCCAAAGCCGCCACTCCCAATAAGACTCGCTGCAGAGAAACCATTTGTAGCCTCAATGAGTTGAGAGAACTTGAGTTTTTTTAGCTGCCTTTGGAATGTTGCCACATTGATGCTCAATGGTTCTTTCGCCTTTTCAATCTTCCATGTTGTGGCTGCATTGGATGCTTGCAAACTGTATAGCATCTTGACCTCCTCTGCTTCCTTACGCCTTGCATGCATTGCAATTGCCCACACAATTAAAATGCATATTGAAGCGATTGAAATGAGGACTCCCATAACAATGCTTTTAGTCCATGCCGCAGCTGTCTTCGTATGGCCTTTTCTGTCACCATCTGCACCTGGAATCACAGTTGGTTGGTTGTTTCCATTTCGGCATTCAGGCAGTGGAACCCCACAAAGTCCAGGATTATTTGCATATTGACTTGCTGGAAGTGTACTCAGCTGCCCCCTCTGTGGAATTGGCCCGGTTAATTCATTATTTGACAGATCAATCTGCACCAGGAAAGATAAGTTTGAAAAGGACTCAGGAATTTGACCTTGCAACCTGTTATGTGATGCATCAAATACACCTAAATTCCTGAGCTGACCAAGTGATGAGGGAATCTCCCCGGATAGCTGGTTATGAGCTAATTCAAGAACTTGCAAAGCAATCATCTCCCCTATTTCGTCTGGGATCTTTCCTCGAAGCTGGTTATAAGAAAGATCAAGATACTCCAAAGTTTGATACTGAGTAAAAAGGCTCAGTACTGGCCCAGAATACATCCTCGCAAAATCACAACTCTTCAATGTTGGTATCTGCAGCAGTCTTTCAGGGCGGATTCCTGCAAATTCCAACAAGCCTCCAACTCCTTTACACGAATTTCCTACATTTCGTACAAACACCAAAGTGTTGGTGGAGAGGAATCCACTCGATATTTTTGCTCCCAGCTGCCGGCCTAGTCTAGGTGGGATTTCTCCAGTGAGGTTGTTGCTGTTCAAGTCCAACCAAACCAAACTGCTGCAATTTCCAAGCTCCCCTGGAATCTCACCCTTTAAACTATTATTTCCAAGCTGCAAAACAGCTAGCCTCGTCAAGAGGCTAAATTCTCGCGGGAGTTCACCAGTCATTTCATTGCTTGTGAGAGATATCCATTCAAGATTACTACAATTGAACAATTCAACAGGAATCTCACCATTAAGTTGATTGTTGTTGAGAATAAGATCCTTCAGGTTCTTGCATTTACCCAATTCCGGGGGAATTTTCCCTTGCAAGCCATTGAACCAAGCTATAAACTGCTCAAGATGCTCAAGCTTCCCAAGCTCTGGTGGAATGGATCCATTGAGATAGTTCAAGCTAAAATCAATCACCTTCAGCTGTGAACATTCTGACAGCTGACCTGGAATTTCCCCTGCTATGAGATTATCAGGTACCTTCAGCTCCTCGAGTAACGAAGCTCCTGGACATATGTCTGGTGGGATGATTCCTGAAAACTTATTGGAACTGAAATCCACAATCCGCAAACTTTTGCAGGATGAAATGGAAGCAGGAAATGATCCAGAGATCATGTTATTACTCAAAACCAAGCTCTCTAATGATCCTAAATTTTCCAGGATGGAATCTGGGAAGGGACTTGATATATTGTTATTAGAAAAATCAAGAAGCTGCAACCAGGAACATGAAGATAAGGTGAGTGGAATTGATCCAGTGATGTTGTTATGAGAGAGCTTAATCTCAAGAAGTGAGCCACAGGCACTTCCTAACTCAGAAGGGATCCAACCAGTGATATGATTATGAGAAAGATCCAATTTCTGTAAACTATTTAGCTGACCAAATGTTATTGGGATCTCCCCTGTAAGCATATTGAATGATAGATTCAAAGTTTTGAGGTTTGTGCAATTGGAAAGGGATGCAGGAATAGAATCCATTAAATGGTTTTGAGACAAATCAAGGTGCAACAAGGAATTGCAAGAATCCTCAGAATTTGATATAACACTTTCAGGTAAAAATCCTGTCAAATTGTTGTAAGAAAGATCTAGATACACTAGATTTGGACATTTTGAGAAAAGATTGTCAGGGACAATACCTACAAGTCCAGTATGAGACAATTCAAGCTGTTTCAATCCAAATGGAAGCTGAAGCAAGGAAGTTGAATTGAGAGTAAATGAATTGAATGACAATTTGAGAACAGATAACATATTTAGTGAAGCCAAAGGATCAAAAGAGATAGTTCCAACAAGATTACAATTGCTAAGTTCAAGTTGAGTGACTCTTCCTAAAGAACATGTGACACCATACCAAGTGCATGGATTATTGATTCTATTTGGAAGCCAACCTGATAAAACTCCATTTGGGTCCTGAAGAATCATCTTCTTGAACATAACAAGAGCAGCTGCATCAGTTTTGAGGGATGGATCAATCCCTTGTTGTTGTTGTTCTGTTGCAGAAACTGAAAGATGTAACACCACAAAAGCAAGTGTAAGAGCAAGATGAATTGATGTTCTCTCCATTGTAGAAACAAGTTTTGCTGTAACACTAACACAACTGAGACACTGTGTAGTGAGTAGTGAGAGAGAGTGAGTGGTGAATATGATTAGAATTTGTTGCAAAGCAAAGCAAAGCAATGAGAGAGAAGAGCTTTAGAAAAAGAAAATTCTTTTTTGATTATGTTCTTAGAAAATGAAAAAAAAAAAAAAAGAGGGAATAACAAAAAGGGAATAAAATTTAACTTGAAATTAAGGTATCATATTTAATAAAATTTTAATTTTTAAGCGTATAATATGACGCATATATATTATCTTTAATTCATCGATACGAATCCAAATTCTTTTGAATTTAAGACAACTCCGAATCGCACCTGATTCAACTTATGGTCAAAATGATTGGGACACATGACAAAAGGAGAATGACTATTATCTAAGGATCAGCTGCTTTCACATGAAAAATAGTAGTGGGGAGTGGGACTGTGTTTGATCCAAGACACTCACTGTCTGTCAGTAAGCGTGAGAGAATGATTGCTTTGCTTCAAATGCTATGATTTAATAATTCCTCATATTTGATACAAATGTTGTTACTTTTACTTCACATATCTCAATGCCTAATTTGTCCAATTATGAGATTACCTTTACCTAAAGAAATATATATATGTAATGTTTATAATGGGGTAATCACAATATTTATTGAGTCAAAATAAAATTTGATTTTCAAATATTCTTGATTTTGTCAAGATTTTTTTATTAATTTATAAATATATTTTAATAAATTTTCGAATTCATCGAACATAACTGTCCCCCACTTATCTTCGATAGGTCACACTACAATCAAGTTGAAACTAAAATTATATACAATATTAGTTAGAGATGCTTATATAGGCCTCGATTCACGAAAGTATTATATGATATAGGTACAACATGAATCTTTGATTTGACATAAATTGACATGATTAACAATTATGTTGTGTCATGTCTATTTATTTATCAAAAATGGTATACATACATAAAATTTTACTTAAAGTTTTCTCACTTCTCTCACTGTAACTACAGTGAATAATGTAGCTCACTGTGGCTACAGTGAGAGCAGTAGGAAAACTTTCGAGAAAACTTTTTGTATTTTACTCTTTATTTATTAATCATGTTATTTATGTTTATATATTTATCCATATAATATTGATATAATTGTGTCAACACGTCATGAATACTCGCTTATAATCAATTTATAAATCATGTAATCATGGCATTATCGGAATTGCATTTGAGTTGGCTATCCTTTTTTTTTTCCCCTCTTTTAATCAATTTATTCCAAGTACTTACTCTATTTTATTTTTTTTTAACTTTAAAAAGAAAAGCTATATCTTCAACTGTATTGATATGATTGTGTTTCTATTTAACTGGCTTAACTTGTTTCAAACTTTTTTCCATTACTTTCAATCTGAAAATAAAATTCATATAATATTAAAATCCCTGCCCAATTATATTATAACTAATGACCAATTTAGGTTGAATGTTGTATAAATTGCATTAAGTTTGACTTATTTCTAATCTCATAATTTTTTTTATACAGTTATAATCTTATATAAATCTAATTCTCGTTCAAATCTCATACCTCTTATTTTTATTTAAAAAATTTTACTAACTGAATTAGCTGACACCTCTTATGAAGAGTATTTTCAATAGCAAATATTGATATTTCATTTGTTAAATTATATTCTAAAATATATCATCTAAATTGATGAGTTAGTTAATAAGAAAATGTTACATCAGTTTAAATATTATCTTGTTTATCTTATTTTTATAACAATACATATCATTGACAAAATCATTTAAAATGAAAAATTAAAAGTTTTATGTTTTATGTTTTACTTTGGACCCAACTATGTTGCACCAGCTATAGCCTATATGCATAACATCTGCCATAACAAGTTTTTTGGTAATGTGTATTTTTTTTTTTTTTTTTTGTGTGCTAATTTAATGTGTTATCAAACATTTTAGACTTATAATGACAAAATTTGTTACCAATAATTAGTGGCAGAATTATGATTTTAATTTTTATGAGGAAAAATCGAATTCTATTATTATAAGCACATAATTTATAAGTGTTTAAATTTTATAAAAAAAAATCACACTCTCTACCCTCTCTAAGCTTTCTTGTCTTGAAGCTTAATATTTTGGGATGATTTTAAGCTCTCAATTTATAGTGAAACTCAAACTCACTATTCCAACTACTCAATAAATACACCTAAAGCAAACTTGAAGTTTTGCGTCGTAAATCAATAAAGAAGATTTCTCATAATCTTCCATCAAAAGTTCCCTTGGATGGTTCTTGGAGATGGAATGCAGCTGGATGCTACAAGACATACGAGGAAATGATAAAAGATTCATTTTTTATCGGAGAATTTGGAGTTCCTATTATGCGAAAAAATGATAAAAGATTCGTTTAAATCAGAGAATTGGGAATTCCTATCGTAATATATGACTACTGTATCAGAAGATTAAGTATCATAAATACTAACTTTGCTCATTATTGTTAAAACTTAATTGGTTATAACATTAAAATCTATAAAGTTGAAAGGGGCAACAATAAGGTTAAGGTTAAAGGTCAGTTTTCTAGCTGGTTCATGGACCACCCTATACTTTTATCAAATCTTTGAGAATCTTGATAGCTAAATTCTGAATGATTATTAATTAATGCTATCATATTCATAGATCTTTTCTGGCTCAGTTTGGTAATTAAAAAAGTGTGGTAGATAAACTCTTATTTATAAATGGTAATATGTAATTTTGTTTTATAATGATAAAATAATTATGGTGTATTTTTTTAATATTTTATGATGAGTAAAAATTATAAATCTTAACTTTTGCACAACTCAAATTTTAAAAGAAATTACTCTTAATATTCATAATTTTTTTTAATCATTAATCAAATATTTAAATATTTTATTTTAATCGAAACACAATTTTATTATCTCACAATTAGGGATGATAATGGGACAAGACAAGATTTGTCAATCTTGATCTTATCCCGTTTATAAAATTAGGACAAAAAATTATCTCAATTCTATCTTGTTATTTTTTGGGACAAAATATTGTCTCGGTTCCATCTCATATCCCGTTGAATCATGTCTTATTCTGTTAAAATCTTGTCTTATTTTGTATCTTATCTTTTCCCGTTAAAAATTTCATATATTTTTTTTTTTGTCTCATCCTATCCCGTTTCCAAATCGGGTGTCCCAAATCCCATCCCGTTTGGGATGTGAAAAATTACCAACCCTTACCTTAGATGAATTTATAATATCAAACATGATCTCAATCTGTTTTATAATAAAAGAAAAAAAAAAGGTATGGAGGGTAAAGGTAATTAATAAAATGAATAAGGATAAAAAAAAATTAATAAAAATGCAAATATAGATCATTTCATAAAGTTGCTTTTCAATAATTCAAAGATTTGGTAATTTACTTTTTAAGGATTTTATTTTCTTGATTTATGGGGGGAATAAATGATAAGGACCGAATATTGAGAGACTTTTGATGAAAAAAAAGCAAGAAATTGTCGTCCATGGCATGTCCATTCAAAGGAAAATTTGTTTTATTCATGTCATTTATATTATTCTTTTTTTTTTTGTTGATCCTGGATTTTTTTTTTAATTATCTGTTATTATTATTATTATTATTATTATTAGTTTTAGAAGGAATCATCAAAGGGAAAGTATAATTCTTCCACCAGAAATTTAGCAAAAATTCGATCAAATTCGAAAACTTTTAAAATGTAATAATATTCAGATAAAATCGTAACTATATATCTTTTTTCGATGATTTATGAAAATTGGTATACTTTAAAAAATTTTGATGAAATTTAATACCATATAAGTATATTTAGATTTTACTCAATTTTCATCAAACTAAAGGAGAAGAGGAGTCAACTAAAAAAAGGATTTTGAAACATCACAGAGTTCAAAGTGCAGTGAAACCCCTAAGAGTTATGATGGCGTCTAACATGCTGCTGTGTCCCACTTATCAAAAGCAAAGTATATAAATAATCATTAATTTTCTTTAATTAGTATTATATATTGTCTCTGTGCTTTTTCTCATCTTTGCTGTAATTTAAATTTAAATGGGATACCAATATCAAGTTGGTCAAGTTAAGGGTGGATTGAGCATCCAACCCGATTGATTAGGTCGGGTTAAAAATATATAAGCGGGTTGATTAAGTTGGAAATTATTAGCCCCATCATCCGATGATTTGAGACTGGTTAACATTTTATTAATCCGCCAACGACTAATCCGATCAATCCATATCAAATTAGGTTGGAAATTTTCCAATCCGCCTTTAAACAGATTAGGTTGAGTTAAGCCCCAACCTATCTAACTCGAACCGTTGTCAGGTAGATGAATTGCCAACATGCCAAGGAATTATGGTATAGTGTAAATGTTAATGCAAGATAGGGAAATATTTTGCATAATTTGTATTGTTTAATTTATGAGAAGCAAAAAACTCAACCTCATCAAACATTGCTATTGGTCTATGTGAAGAATTCTGAAGAAACTTTACACAATAAAATACGTGACAGATTATAAACCAGATAAATAAAGATTCAGTCAATGAAATTTTTTTGCATCATAGATTTTTTACACATGTGAAATCTTCAACTCAAAATTCAGCTAAATCTGGTTAGAGAGATGAAAGGCAGTACAGGATCATCATCATCATCATCATCATCTTCATCATCAGTACAATGAAGGAACAGTCTCCTACTAGCTTCTTACATATTTACATTAAAAGGTAAAGTTTGAATTTGAATTTGAATTTGAATTTAGTAAGATATTTAGATGGAGAATTCGGAAACATTTTTCTGTGAAAAATAAAGATAAGGTTGGGTACATCAGGATTTTCCGCATATAATATTTATAGTAGGAGCCTTGTGCACTAGATGTGATTTTAATCGAGACAATAAGTAAATGAGTAGGGTGTTGTGAATTTTAGATCACATTCAATGAAAGGCCACAAATTTTGTAAGTAAACTAATGCAACTATTCACCTGAAAATCCCATTTTTCAAAAATTCGATTCCAGAATTTCATTTTATCCTTAAATAGACGAAATCAACATCAGAATGAACTAGTATTCATATTGAATAAAATATATATAAAATTCATTCATCTGGCTATTCACTCAATTAAATGATAAAAAAAAACAATGTGTTAACGCATAATAATGTTATAAAATAGTTAATTATCTTTTTAGCTATAAACCTAGGTACCCTGAATGAAAAAATATCTGTGAAAATAGAAATTATATTAAGAAAAATAATTTGAATCCGACCAGGGAAATATGTAGAGAGCTTAAAGTGTAAACTCCAAGTAAGAGAGTTTAGGGAGTGTAGTTAGTGTGTGAGGTTTTTTGTATAAATTTTATAATATTTGTAAATTCTATTTAAATAGTAATAGAAATTATTTATTTTTCTTCATAAACACTCTTCAGTGATCAAAAAATCACAAAAAAAAATATAATCTCCAGTTTCTGGACCAAAGTATTTGTAGATTGTCGGTAGAAGAATCAAAATGAACAACAGAATGAGGCAATCACCTTAAACGTTGAAAGATTGGCCGAGATTCGACTAAAAGCTAGAGCAGCAGTCTGTTCCAAGAGATGCCTGGTTGTGCCGCTTATTCTCAGAACTACCAAAATAAACAAGTAAACGTAAAGAAAAAAAATGTCGACAGTTAATCTATGCAACTACAAAAACAGAAAATGAGAAAATGCAAAGCTTAGAATAGAAAGATGCAGATAATGTCAAAAAGTTGGGCGAGAGGGAAAGGGGATAAAATATTTAGCCATGGGAGGGGGAAGGAGCTAATATGTGATAAAGTTAAGACATTACACACCCATTAAGAAGAAATGCTATAAAATGAATAACGTATACTTATTACATCTCTACAAGGGGCGTGATTTGGTGGCGTAGGATTCAGGATTTGACTTCCAGTTACTAGATTCAAATCCAGGAAGTGTGTTTCTGATAAGAGCATGAGACAGTCAGAGATTTTATATGCTCAACTTAAACCCGAAAATGGTGATTTAGCCGCGGAGTTTCCAACGATTCAAAAAAAAAAAGTATACTTATTACATGCTGCAGATGCCACATTCAAGACCTTGGAAAGGAATAAAAAACAGGGAAATGATCACTAAGTTTGTGAAGTCGATAATATTCTATAAATGTGTTGATCATAAGAGCCTTCAGTTGCAGTCTCTCTGGCAGCTACCTTACCTCCAGCATTCATACAGACTGGATAGTCAAAGTAAAAGTTACGTAATCAGCAGTTTCAGTTAGCTTACATGGATATTTATATTAGATTCAATGTCATATAGAAAAGCTCCTCGTAGTAAGCTAGAATATGGAATAAGTTTAAAGTGCTCCATTAATAAGTAAACTCCTCAGAAAGCCTATAAAGAGGATATAATGTATCGGAGTGGTTCCTCATATTCTAATGAGTGATTCCTACAATATCTAATCTTCTTGGTTTCTTTCAATTTGCTACCGCTGAAATTTTACACTCCATATGTATCAATTAACTGTTACTATGATTCTTTCCTTCAACTAAATTTTAATTGACATTGAGAAGTGGCACTATAAGTTGTATATTCTCAAATAAAGTTCATGGTCAAGATTTTCTAACACGGGTTGGTTAGTAAAATCCACTGAGACCAATATATGTCGTATATTGAGATTTGGTCTGATGGTTTATCCCAATGAACCATAGTCTCGGGAGACTCGTAAAGAAATATAGGTGTTTATTTGATAAATATTGAACGGCTAACCGAATATTTACTAATAGATGGTACACAAACGTCAATCAGAATCTTCTTGAGTCGAGAAGCATAATGGTCCTTCAACTTGAGATACCACTGGAGATAAATGAGTTATCCTCCACACTTTGATGGCAGTCACGTCACCGATCTATTTAGATCAGACCTTCGTTTGTTTGTTGGGTGTCGACTCATGCTAATGATATCCTGTGAGTATCAGATAGAATCTATCAGTCTTGTGTATATGTCATATGTATCCTGCATGTGTTTGCGATCTAGTAAATCTATGGTCGTGATACACTGTGGAAGCGAGTTCCGAGTGTTATTTAGAGATCGTAAATTTATAAGTCGATTATATTATACCTTAGGGATTTGACGTTCTTATCTATATCCCCATTATAATATGGATAGCATGTGATGAAGGGATTATACGTCTGAAATGACCTCAACTTGCATATTTTAGCGAGATTATCTGTGATCGTCATAATTTACGAGTGGGTGAATTATGGACACGAAATTAGATTATGTGACAGATAAATCTAAACTTAGAGAGTCCCACAATATGAAGTGTACTCGTTGAGCACTTGCACAACGCGTTATGAATAATACTGAGTATTCATAATATTTTATCGGATTAAATGAGTTTAATTTGAATCGTTTAACGGTTAAACGAAAATATATGCATAGGGACATTTCAGTCTTTTCCTAATTAATGTGTATTTATAATTAATACATGATTTAATTAAATACATCTTAATTAATTATCAAATATGATACTTTGACATTTGTCATTAATATATGTATTATGTTATTTAATGTAAATAATATAATACATATATTTAGATATTTATATTAATTAATTATTTAAGTTATTTAATTATTTAATAAATTAAGTAATTAAAAATAAAATATCTAATGTCATCATTTGCTAGGGAAATGGTTTGATGTAATTGGTTACACTTGGCTTTTATAAAATAAGTTGTTATCAAATTGAACTTTGCTTCCTTTAATT